>PVKB01006055.1:0-75703 GCA_004027205.1 Ctenodactylus gundi | reverse complement strand
ACTATATAGTCTAGACCCTTAAACTCACAGCAGTCCCCATGCCTCAGCCTCCCTAGTGCTGGGATTACCAATATACCTGGTTATGTGGTGCTGGAGAATCCTTGTGCTTGCTACACAGGTGCTTTAACCATGGAGCTATGCCCCAGCCAGTATGAATATTTCTTGTGAGAGGTGGCCTCATCATTACATTAGACTTTCTGAGCTAGATAAAAATCTCTCTCTCTCTCTCTCTCTCTCTCTCTCTCTCTCTCTCTCTCTCTCTCTGTTTTTGAAACATGGTCTTGCTCTGTAATCAGGCTGGTCCTGAACTCACTGTGTAGCCCAGATTGATCTCAAACTCATGGCAATCCTCCCGCCTCAGCCACCCTAGCACTGGGAGTACAGGTGTGTGCCACCATGCCCAGGTGCAGGAGAATTGAATTCAGGGCCCTATGCTTGTTAGACAAGTGATTTAACCTCTGAGATATGCCATCCAACCCAAAAACCTTGTGTTTTGGTCATTGCTCACTCATAAGCTCACCTGAGGAAAATGTAAGGGTCATAAAGGCCTGTTCTTTATGCCCCTGGCACTGGAGATTGGCTGGGGAGAGGTAGAATAAGAAATGGCTCCAGATGTGTACTCTTAGACAGGTGCATGGCAACACAGGGTTGGGATAGAGTCACTGAGACTGGGCATCTTGGAATGTAGGCTGTGAGGCTCAGGCCACAACCCCAGGCTCACTCCAGCCATCTGTCTTACACTGTGTGATGGACATTTGCTTTCATGAAGGCCATTTGAGTGAGCAAGGTCCAGCCAGAGAAACCTGTCTCATGTTACTATGCAAATGAAGGACCTGTTTCACTGAGTTCAGCTATGTGTGTAGAGATACATTTCTTCACCAGGGATTGAGTCCTGTGTGCTTGGTGCCTTTCTTGAGCACTTTTCCTGTTCCCTGTCCCCTTACCTGTAGGCTGTATCCAGACAGCCGTGTCAGGCTTTTGGATTTGAATAGAAGGATTCCTCTAGGAGATGGACTCAGATAAGGAGACGCTGGTGCCAGAGCTTCAGAGTAAGAAGATTATTTGGGAGGAATGCAGCAGAATAGAAAAGGCTGGACACGCCTGGTACTTATATTTTGGAGCTCTGTAGTGCTGGAGGAGGAGTGCTAGGTTCTTCACAGTGAGTGAGAATTAAAGCAGAAAGTATTGTGAGAGACAAGCTGGGGGATGCCTGAGTGGAGGCTTTTGGGATGATCCCAGCCTGGCTCCTGGGCATATTTGGGACAGATCAGGGACTCCATAGAATGGGTTTCATGTAGGTAGGTAGGTAGGTAGAGAAGAAGCCATGGCTTCAGAAGAGGAGCATGTATCAGAACCCCAGCTCTGTAGGAGGGCCAACTTAGAGAAGATTCCGTGACACCCTTTGTGATCCAGAGTATGTAGGGTCCTTCCTTGACATTCTTGGTGGGGCCTATTGGTGGTAGTGCCCCATAATCCTGATAGTCCAGGTATCCCAGTTCACAGCCCAGGCTTTAGGCTGTAACCCACTTCTGTACTTCACAGGCCTGAGACCTTTGCTTCCTTCACTCCTCACATCGAACTTTTGTCCAGACTGTTCCATTGGCTCTGCTCCATGTTGGCCTTAAAAATTGTGATCAGCCTTTATTTAATTTATTTATTTATTTGTTTTTTTGAGATAGGATTTTACTTTCTAGGCTGGTCCTGAGCTTACTACATAGCCCAGGCTGTCCTCAAAGACATGGCAATCCACCTGCTTCAACCTCCCAAGTGCTGGGATTACAGACATGTGCCCCCAAGCCTGGGTTTATATAGTGCTGGAGAATGGAACCCAAGGTATTGCAATCTCTTTAACCTCTGGGCTATTCCTCCCATCCCTTGATGAGCTTTAAAATGTCCAATTCAAAGATTTGCTGCCTTTAAGAATAATGCTGCTGCTGCTGCTGTGTAGTGCCCACCTGAACACTAGGCATGGGGCTAGGTGTACTGTATCCAGCATCTCTAATCTCGACAACAGTGAGGTGGGTGGAACCCCTTATTTTTACAGATGAAGCTAGTGAGGTCTTACAGCTTCAGGATGGCAGGCCTGGGACTTGAATCCAGGCCATGTTGGCTTCCATGTTCTTGGCCTTTGCCTCACTGTAGCTTGCTTTTCCTGAGATATGTGCTTCACCATATCACTGGAGTTGTGGTTTCAGTGCTTTCTGGGGCTGTAGTTTGTGGGTACACCCATCCTTTCTGGCCTGTGAGGTTCTTGAGGATGATGTATATTTCAGTGTATATGCTTTCTGCTCTTCAAGTTTAGCACATGGTAGGTATCTATTTAAATATTTGCTGAATTGAACTGGAGCATTATAGGTGAAAACTGGGGAAGAACTGAAGAGAAGCACCAGTGGTTGTTGGTGATTCCCTAGGAAGGCCCTGGAAGGCTGATGGTGCTTCTGGCCAGCAAGGAGTATTCCCTTCTGGGATCTGGACTGGATGAAGAAGAGATCCTGCTGGCAATGTGCCTTGGCAGCTGCTGAACTCTTGTAAAGGAGGGAATGTGGACGAAGATGACTTTATTTATTTATTTATTTAATTTATTTATTTATTTATTTTGAGACAGGGTCTCTCTCCCTGTAGTCCAGGCTGGTCCTGGACTCATTATGTAGCCTAGGCCAGGCTTGAACTCACAGCAATCTTCCTGAGCCTCCCTAGTGCTGAAATTACAGACCTCACCATGCCTGGCTTGAATTTTTTCTTTTTGAGAGAAGGTTTCACTTTGTAGTCCAACCTGGTCCTAAATTCACTGTATAGCCCAGGCTGACTGAAACTCATAGCAGTCCTCCTGCCTCAGTCTCCCTCTGGGATTATAGGTGTATATCACTATGCTCAGGTTATGTGGTGCTGGGGAATTGAACTCAGGGTCTTGAGCTTGCTAGGCAAGCACTGTAACTGCTGTACTATTTCTCTAGCCCAGGAGATGACTTTGAGAGGAGAATTTGAGTTTTTATTCAGTCAGTGCCTGGAGGTTGCTAGAGTGGAGAGGACACATTCACCTTTAGTGTGGGGAGACACATGTTGCCAGATGTGAGGCTGGTAGCAATCTGAAGGTACACTAAACCACTGTTTGGGATTGGGTATTAAGAATTGAACCCAGGGCCTTTCCTCTAAGCTATACTTCTAGCCCATTTTATTTTTTATTTCGAGGTAAAGCCTTGTCAATTACTAAGTTGCTCAGGCTGGACTCAAACTTATGATCCTCTTCCTCTGCCTCCCAAAGTGTTGGGATCATGGGCTTGTGCCACTGGGCCTGACTACTGAGCCACTTTAGGAGGTTTGCCTTCCTCACTGGGAGGCTGAGGTAGGAAGATGGGAAGGTCAGGCCCAGCCTGGGCAACTTAGTAACTTAGTAAGACCTTGTTTTAAAGTCAAAAATAAAAAATGGTCTGGGATATAATATAGCCCTGGGCTCGATCCCCAGTGTCACACACAACCATACACAATGTGTTCCTGAAATAGGAGGTCCTAAATGCCTGGAGGAGCTGTTTCTAAAGAGTGACACAGAAGCTGAGTCATCAGTCCTCACCTGTGTAGACTCACACTGGAAAATGTTAGAGCGGCTGTGCTTCACTTGACATGAAATGTGCCATCCTTGGCTTGATGTCATTACTTTCTTCAAGAGTTCTATTCTTAGAGTCAAGATTATGAAGAGGCTCTTGGTTAGTTGGCAGAGTGATGCCATCAGCAGCTCTTCCAGCTGGTAAGTTCAGCATCCTGAAATGTCTTTCCCTGTGTTTGGGTAGTTTCTGAGTCATGAACAGGTCTGGGTGCCTACACCAGGAACATGTAGGTTTGGGCAGAGGTTCCCACAAAGCCTTGCTCAGGAGACTGAGTACTTCTAAGCAGGTGACAGAGCTGTTTGAGAGAAGAAGACCACTCATCTACTGCCTAGGTGGGTAAGGGCTTGTGGAAGGTGACCTCTTGAAGATCTCTAGGTTCAGGCTGGTGACCCCTCCACTTGGAACCAAAATATAATTTTTTGAGGGGTAGAAACAGAGTCTTGCTCTGTAGTCCAGGCTGGTCCTGAACTCACTCTATAGCCCAGACCGGCCTCTAATAGCAATCTTAGTGCCGTAGCCTCCCAAGTGCTGGGATTATAGGCCTGACCTATTACGCTTGGCTGACTTTTATTGATGCTGTAGAATTGAATATAGTCTCTTGTGCTTGCTAGGCAAGCATTTTAACCACTGAAATTTGCCCCCTGACCTCTAAAAGGTACTTGAGGAGCATTGAGTTGGGCTACTACCATGAAGTTCTAGTTCTGTTTGCCATAGTAAGATGAGTGCCCAAGGCCAGAGTTGACAGTTATGTTCCCATTTTAGTTCTTTCCCTGATTCTCTTTTACCTCATTCTTTCCCCTTTTATCCCCCTTCCTTCCTTCCTTCTTTCCTTCCTTCCTTCCTTCCTTCCTTCCTTTCTTCCTTCCTTCCTTCCTTCCTTTCTTTCTTTGACATAGGATTTCACTTTGCAGTCAGGCTGGTCCTGACCTCATTGTGTAGAGGAAGCTGGCCTCAAACTCATTGCAATCCTCCTGTCTCAGCCTCCCAAGTGCTGGCATTACAGGCATGTGCCACCACACTCAGTTTATGTGGTCCTAGGGAATCAAACTCAGGGCCTTTCTAGGCAAGTGCTTTAACCACTGAGCCTCCTGCCCCCATTTGTTATTTTTGCTTAAACAACAGGAATTTAGTCACAGTTTTCTTTTCTTTTCTTTTCTTCCTTCCTTCCTTTTTTCTTTTTTTGAGGCAGGGTCTCAGTCTGTAGTCCAGCCTGGTCCTGTACTCACTATGTAGCCCAGGCTGCCCTCAAACTCAAGCAATCCCCCTGCCTCAGCCTCCCAGGTGCTGGGATTACAGGCATGTGCCAACATTCCTGGCATATGTGGTGCTGGGGAATCGAACTCAGGGCCTTGAGCTTGCAAGGCAAGCACTTTACCCCTAGCTAGTTCTCTAGCCCTCCTATTCTTACCTAAGAAATGGGTTTCAGGTAGATATGATGGTGCAGGCCATACTCCCACAGTGTGAGAGGCTGAGGCAGAAAGATCAACCCCAGCCTGGGCAACTTAGTGACTTAGTAAGATTCTGTCTTTAAAAAAATAATAAAACGGCTGAGGATGTAGCTCAGGACAAAGGTCCTGGGCTCAACCTCCAGTATCCACCCTCACCTTCCCCACAGGTCCCACTATGTTGCTCAGGCTAACCCTGAACTCTGAACTTCTAGGCTCAAAAAATCCTCTTGTCTCAGAAGCTAGATTCTCATTTTTCCTGAACAGCTAGATTCTCATTTTTCTTTTTCTTCTTTATCTCTTTTCCTTTCCTTCTTTCCTTTAAAACATTTTTTTTTTGAGACAAGGTCTTGCTGTGTATTCTTTTTTTCCTTGCTATGTATCCTAGACTAGCCTTGATCTTGCTGTGTTGCCCAGGCTGACCGTGGACTTAATCTAGGCATGTACTACCACACTTCTGTCCTATTCCTCCTCTTCCCCCCCCCCCCCTCTTTTTTGAGGGAAGGGGGATGAGGTCTTGTGGTGCAGTCTAGATTGGCCTTGAATTCACTGTGTAGCCCATCCTGGTCTCAAACTCCTAGTGGTTCTTCTGCCTCAGCCTCCTTAGTGCTGGGATTACAGCACCATTTGTCTTGGCTCCTTCTTTTTAGTGACTCTAACACTTGCTCTGGGACACTGAAGATAAAATGAAATATAGGGGATTTAACTTGTCTAGGTGATGGAGATTGGCACCTATGGAGCACGTATGTGCAGCTTGGTTTATGTATGCTGACTTCTGCCTCACTCTTCCCCTCCACTTGCCCTGGGATGTCACAGGGCACAGCAAAGTGAGCAAAGATAGACCAAGGGAAGAGCTGAGCAGGGCATGTGGGTAGGCCAGACTGGCTGTATGTACTCTCTGCAGAGTGGGGTGCAGGAAGGCAGGTAGAATATTTCCTGGTTTATGTTTAACCTGCTGAATGCTTTGGTTTTTCTTATTTTTCCTGCTTCTGGCATGGTGGGGACTGTGATTGGACCCTTTGGCTCACCTCTCTTCTCTCACAGCCTCCTGCTCCCAGCATCAAAGGATGATTTTTTACTTCTGTCTCTAAAGCTGACAGCACAGATAAACACAAATTAGCTTATTAATCATTGTTATAAGCCACCCTGTTTGCTGGTAGCAGCATCATGTGGAGTGCTGGATGCTGCTGCTGTTTGTATGCAAGGATCTCCTGAGGAAGAACAGATGCCCTCATATTGCCCTGAAGAGATCCCTTGGGATGCACTGTTTCCACTTCTCTAAAGTTCCAGATGTTCACGGATCCCCAGGTCTGGCTCCTTCACTATAGGAACAGATATCCTCATGCTGTATCCCTGGCCGGTCACTGGGAGATAGCATGGATTGGGCTGCCGCGTGTGGGCAGTTGATACTTACTAGTCAGTGTGGTTGGAGACCTATGTTTGGCTGGACACATCTTTTCAGGAAGACAGTAGTAGTTCTCACTTGTCAGGGATGGAGGCAGCCTCTGATGGGAACGGAGCAGAGTCCATTCTTGTGTTCCCTCTAGGCCACCACTAGACTCCTCAGAGTCCTGTCCTTCAAATACTCCTTTGTCTTGCCTGCCCTGGTTACACATACCTCAGAGAGTGGGACCTTTCTGTGGTGGTATAAACAGATGCCATCCCCCCAACACTGCTGCATTCACTCCTTCCTACAGCAGGCCTTCTCTGACCCCCTCCAGCAGCTTATCATAGATGCCAGGTCATAGTTGCCTTTCCTCACTGCCATTTTCTATTCCCATCCCTGAGGTTGTTCCAGCAAAAGGGGACATCGTGGCTTGTTTTCAGAAACATCACTGGTGTGTCAGCTGTTCCCCTCCTATTCCCTGTTCTTTTCATTGTCTGTATCCACCTAGATAGCACTGTCATCTCATAGGCTTTGTCACTTATAGGCCCTTGAATTCCTCTAAGAGCTGCCAGGCTATTATCTCCCCCATTCTGACCTCTCTGGAACTGCTCTTGGCCTCCCACGTTCCTCCTTTGTGCCCCCACTGAGGGGTGGGGCTGACTCTCCACTGGATGAAATAGCAGTGACCTGGTGCAACATCCCCACTGGCTGTGCTTCCCTTCCCCAGTCAATCCTTCCATCATAAAAGGTCACCCTTCTTCATGCCTGATGTGCCTTAGTTTATCTGTCTCCCAGTGCACACGTGTTATATTGAACACTTGATCCAGTGAGGCCTGTCTGGCTTAGAGCAGAAAGTTTCATCTCTTCACTCATCCTGCCATCTTATATTGACCAAAAGCAGACTCAGAGCCAAATGCTGTGTGCCTAGGATTCTAAGGACACAAACCTTTAGGGACTAAGACCAAATGTGAATGGAGTGCCAACAACCACTGGGACTTCCAGACTGCCTCAGAAATTAGAGTGGGCAGTGTTTTGTTTTTGTTTCATTTTGTTTTGCTTTGTTTTTGTTAAACACACACACACACACACACACACACACACACACACGTGTGTGTGTGTGCGTGCACGGCCCAGGTCAAGCCCTGGAAATGACTTGGGTCTCAGCAGAACCCTTGTCTTAGAGAGCCATAACTTTCCAGGGCTGCTCCCCTGTTAAAGGCAGACATTGAAGTCTGGGCTTGATGGCATGAGCCTATATTCCCAGCACCTTGGGAGACTGAAGCAGGAAGATTTTAAGTTCAAGCCCTGTTTCCGCAACTTAGCAACTTAGACCCTGCCTTGATATTAAAATAAAAATGAGCTGGGGGGTATAGCTCAGTATGAAGACCGTATGGCTACCTCTGGGCCACTTGCTGCATTCAGCCCCAGTACCACCACTAAGTGAATGAATGCATGGAGACATTGCTAGGTTGCTGGCACAGTCTGTTGATATTCCCCTGACTCTGAAGGGACAAACAGCAATCCTTGGTCTTCCTCTTCACTTTGTGGATGGTACGCAGGTACAAGTGGGGATAAAAGATTACGTTTTGTTATTCGTCTTAAGTTTCAGAACACAGCTGTACTAACCTTTAAGTTGCTGTGACTTTCCTCATTTTTACTTAGGAATTGAAACCATGGTCTGGGCATATTAAGCTTTCTAGCTTTTTACAAACCCTGAGCTATACTCCAGTTCTGCTAATTAAAGAACTAAACAAAATCTCCATTTTCTTCCTTCTTTTTCTCCCCATAGGCTCTCCCCCTACACTCTTCTTTATTGCTTCCCACCCCTTCCCTGGCACCTGCTGGGTCCCGTGGGGGTGAGTCCTGTCCGACCTGGAAGCCTAGACACCAGGATATGGGTATTTTGCTCAGAGCAGGGCATGCTGGCTCCCCTGTCACCCAATCTATTCCTGCTGAATTTTTAAAAAACATTTATTGTAGGCACCATCAGTGTATATTGTTCTTGTCATCCTGAAAGTTCTGCTCTCCTAAGTAAAACTAAAACTGTTCCCAGAATTTTCTCTATGCCCTTTTCTCTGCTCTCGTTTAGGCCTTTGAGGGTGGGAATCTGAGTCTGAAAATACAAAAATACATCTTGAGACAAAAAAGAGGGAAGAACTGAGTCATGGTATTGAAGCCCAGCTTTGTTCCTCCCCTCCTCTGGCAACTCTGTGGTGGGGCTGCGCTCTCTGCTGGAGAGCCTTCCCAAGGCATGGGCTGGATAAGGAACCCATAGGAAGCCAGACCAGGTAGTGCATGCCTGTAATTCCAGCACCCTGGGAGCCTGAGACAGGAAATCTCAAGTTTAAGCCCGGGCAGCCTGGGCAACTTAGCATGTAGTATAGTGAGACCCTGTATTAAAATCAGATATAAAAATGGGTTGGGGATGTAGCTCTGTGTGAAGGCCCTGGGCTTGGTCCTGAATACTACACTGCCTTCCCCCCCGCCCCCCCCAAAAAAAAAAAAAAAAAAAAAAAAAAAAAGAAAAAAGAACCTTGGTGAGGGGTTGTCAGAAGATCTGTTATAATATCAGATTGTGTGCTCTGTTCTTCATGTGCAGCCAAGAAAGGAGAAAAGATGGGGAGCTATGCTCTTAGAATCTAGGACTTTTGGGACTTGAAGAGACGTAGAGTTCATTGCATTCAGACTGTTCTTTTTAAAAGTGAGGAGCCTGTGATTTCTCTTAGTTCACACAGAGAAGGTAGAATTAGAATACAAGTTGCTGGGATTGTAGTCTCAATTTTGCCCCCTCATGTGGTGCTGGGGAATCAGTTCAGAGCCCAGCACATGCTAGACAAGCATTCTCCTATTGAGTTACATCCCCAACCCTCATCTCACATTGTACCTGTTACCCAGATGCCATCTGGAAGAGATTGAGATGTCTCTCTTACAGCCTCACAATAGAGAGTGATCTGCCTGCTGCCAGAAGTCTAGGGTAGCTCTGTGATCAGGGCTTGCTGCCAGAAACAGGCAGCTTCTTCCTGTCTTTGAAGCCTCAGCTGAAGAACTGGCTCTGTCCTTTGTTCCTTTAGCCCTCGGGCTCAAGGTGAGAACACTGCTAGTAGCTAGGGAAATGTCTTTGTCAGACCCTTGTGATATCAGAACTGCAACAACTGGAGAAAGGAGGCAAATCCTCCAAGGTGGAGCAGAATGCCTTTGCATTTTGGTGCCTGGGAGAACTGGACTCCACTGAAGAGGAGTGTGTGGGGGAGAGGGGCAATGCTGTATTGGAATTACTTATGGGAGAGTTCCTGCTTCCCTCTTATGTTTCTGCTCTTATACATCAAGGGTAGGTGCTTGGAGGATGGGTGTGTAGCTCAGCAGTTAAAGCATGTGTATAGGAAGTATGAGGCCCTGGATTGGATTCCGTAGCACGACGTGAACTGGGCATGGTTGCACACACCTGCAATCCCAGCACTCAAGAGGCTGAGGCATGAGAATTGCAGTGAGTTTGAGGAGGCCAGCCTGAGCTCCATAGTGAGTTCAGGACCAGCATGGACTACAGAGTGAGACTCTGTGTGTGTGTGTGTGTGTGTGTGTGTGTGTATAGTATGTACTTGGAATAAAAGCAGCCAGCCTGATGGTCATAGTAGAGATGGTGTCCTCCTGTCATAGTCTCTCTGCAGGGCTCCACCCCTTACCCAAACAGCTCCAGAGATGTATGAGGAGTATAGGCTGATACCCAAGGCACGGAAGCTGTTCTCAGATCCTAGAGGAGAGAACTGTGTATCTAAACAGGTAAAACCACCTGATCTCACTATTTCCCTACCAGGCCCTAAGCTTCATGTGAATCTAGAAGTAGGTAGAACTCCCTGGGAGACTGTGACCATGCAGTCCTTGGGACCTATCCTCTCTGTCAGCCACTTGAGGCCAGAGTTTGGTTCCTCATAGAGCTCTGGAAAATGAAGGACATGACTGCTTATTATTTTTCTCTTTATCATACTCATTCCAACTCAGTTAGTCATGGGCAGGTAGACTAGACATACTTATGTTCCCAGAGGCCTGAACATTTTGAGGAAGCAGATGGGTTGGGCCATGGTTATTGAATATATTGAATATATTCTTAGGAAGTGCTGGATTAGACTGGAGGCCAGAAGTGTGGCTATGGGTAAATGTAAAAGGCTTTACATTTTTGAGTCCTGTTGGAGCCTTTGTTTATAGACAGTCTCACTCTATAGGCCAGACTGAGAGTCACTGTGGAGCCCAGGCTAGCCCTGAGCTCACAACAGTTCTCCTGTCCCAGTCTCCCGAGTGCTGGGATTACAGGCATGCACCACCACACCTGCCATAAGTGGTGTTGAAGAATCCAACCCAGAGCCTTGAGCTTGCTAGGCAAGTGCTCTAACTGCTGAGCTGTTCCTCCAGCCCACCTGTTGGACAGCCTTTGGAAGTGAGCAGCAAGGGTTGGTGCATGGTATGAGCCTGTGCAACTTCAGAGTGGAGGCTTTGAAAGGCTTTCCTGAGGCTGCTATTCTGTAGGTCAGCCTAAGTCCTGCCTCACTCAGTAGGCTCTCTGACTTCCCTCTGCAAGGTCTTCACTGCATGAAGGTTAGAGTTGGGGCTGATGGTCAGGATCACATTAGCTTGGATCAAATTGACTTGGGACTCTCTAGCACCTAGCACATCTGCTTCCAGCTCTTCAAAGATGAGGAGTGCTGGGGCCTTCTAGAAGGGCTGGGCTGGCCCTCAGACAAATGAGTCTATTGGTATTCTGTACACAGTCACACGTACACAGTAATTGATGAGGCGAGAACCTAGGGGAGAAGGAGAGGTGGATCAATCTGGCTTGCTTTGGCACTAACATGCCGTCCGTCCGCTTGGCGAGCAGCAGGGGTTGGTGCCTGGTGTGAGCCTGTGCCACTTCAGAGATGGAGTTGCTTAATCCCACAGAGCAGGCCTGGTAAGGTCCTTTTAACACTACATCAGACTGGTTGGGAGCTGCTGGTTTCTATAGTTAGGCTGAGTGTGGATGTGAATAGGGAAGCCTCTGACCCATCTATATCCAGGTGCCTGGCTTGTGAGTCTAGCTTTACCATTTCATCCTCTGTAGAGAAGTTGCCCTTTTTCTGTTCAGACTAAACCAAGGGGAGTAGGGACAGAATCTATGACCTAGTCCTGTTTGAACTAGCCTGGACTACCAGGCCTATCTTGGGAGTTGGTCCTTCAACAGGCCAAACTGAGTGGCAGTATGTTCTTCAGCGAGTTCTTCTTTTCTTGGAGACCATAGACGGCTGAAAGGGCAGCACAGGTATTCCTCTGATCCAATTTGTTCAGCTCTGTGTTTGCCATGTCTGTTGGGGCCACATTAGGTCTGCTGTGTGCTCTCTTTTTTCCTTTCCCATAGTGCTGGGAATTGAAACTAGGATCTTTGCATGGGGCTACATCCCCAGTCCTTTTTTATTTTTGAGACGGGATCTTGTTAAGTTGCCCAGAATGGGCTTGAAATTTTGATTCTCCTGCCGCCAACTCCTATGAGATTAGAGACATGCACTGTCACTACCATGCCTGGCTCATAGGAACTGCAGTGAGTGTTCCTGGTCTAGACTAGCTGGTTCCCGGCAGTGGTTTCTGGTGTTCAGAAAGGCTGGAGCTACCAGAAAGGATGAGTGTAGCCCTCAGACAGATGAGGCAGTGGTGATCCATGAAGCTTTCTTTAGTTCACCATGTTTGTTGGCCTCGGTACTGGAATCCTGAGCTACACAGGCCTACATAGGAATGAGAGCTCACCTCCTGCCTTTATGGGAGAGCTGTTGCCTCAGGACCCCTACACTACTTTCAGCATGGTATCTATTTCTGGGTCTCCTGAGGATGCATGCCCTGAACCCCTTCTGAGAGCCACAATCACTAGGAGCTGGCCTAATGGTTAGGACACTCTGCTCAGTAGCTATTTGGCAGTGTGGATTCCTGTTTCGTCTAATTCAGCTCAGGAAACTTGAGATTTGCCTTCTAAAAGTCAAGGATGACAGCAACTGCAAGTAGCTTCTCTCTTCCTTAAGACCCTAGAGTTCTCCATGCCTAACTCCTGTGTAGCACTGGGGAAAGGAAATGGTGCAAGAGTAGGTCAAGGGAGCCAGACTTGGGTAGCAGTGGTCAATGGGTCTCTGTATCTGTTAAATGGCCATATTGATGTCCTGAATGTGAGGTCTCATAGATTTTCCCTTAGAGAGTATCTCCAAGGGCACCCCAAGGTAAAGGTTGCCATCGGTGGAAAAGGCACCTTCCTCGCCTGGCAGGAGGGCAAATGATGGTGCCTCTGACATGCCAGCCAAGCGTCTGCAGTACTCTCAGCAAAGGGCCTAGCCACTCACCAGTTTTTAGGGAGTAACAGAGCCAGTGCCAGCAGTGCTCCCACAAGATGTAGGGACTTGGCCTGCCTTCCAGCAGGGGATGAGATATCCTGGGGCATATGTGGCTGAGTTCCATGGCCTAGAAACAACTTCAACAAAGGACACTCATCAGGTGGCCTCTATGGATGGTTAGTTCACTGATTCTGTTCCTACAAAGTACCTATTATACTGTGCTAGGCCTAGGACTCAGCAATTGGGGGATAATAAATTTGAATTATTGATCTTAAAGTTATATCTGGAATAATTGCTATATAAACACTGGGAGCTAAAAAAAGGTGTCCTGAGCAAGTGAGAACTTAGGGATTCATCCAGATGAAGACAAGCCAGGCAGGTCAGGGCCCTCAGATAGACAACTGTTTGGCATGTGGCTAAGTTGAGGCAGCAGTGGGCATGTGTAACAAAGCAGACTTTTTTTTTTGAGACAGGGTCTCAATCTGTAGCCCACTGGTCCCAGGCTGGCCCTGAACTCACTGTGGAGCCCAGGTTGGCCTTGGACTCAGAGCAATCCTCCTGTCTCAATCTCCCAAGTACTGGCATTACAGGTGTGTGCCACCCCATGCAGCTTATGTGGTGCTGGGGAATCAAACTTGGGTACTTAGCGCTTGTTAGGCAAGCACTTTAACCACGGAGCCATTCCTCCAGCCCCACAATGCAGGCTTTGTGGAGTTTCTTCCTGGGTATGGAATATTTTTTAAAAGGAGGCTTATGCATAACAGTGCCAGCATTTGATGTCTTAGAGCATCCATGCAAATGAGAGTGCTCTTGAGAAGAGTCCTGGTCCCTGCCTGACCTCAGGATCCCCTATCCTCTCACCAATTTGAGAAATCTATAAGCTCTGAATTATTTCATTTTTTCCTTTGTCTGGGAAAAAAGGCTGAGACAGAATGCATTGGCAGTTGAAGGGGAAGTGTGAATGAAGTATGAGTCTTTCTTTAAGGATTGGGAAGTCTTCCTGTAAGTGGCCTGGTCTGGGCATCCATAGAATGGAATTTTAAGTCTGACTCAAGATGTAGTAGGAAAGTTTGGGTCATGAAAAACCTTCCTAGAGAGGAATAGCACAGTGGTTAGAATGCTTGCCTAACAAGCACAATGCCCTGAGTTCAGTTACCTAGCACCACATTATCTGGGCATGATGGCGCATGCCTGTAATCCTAGCACTTGGGAGGCTCAAACAGGAGGATTGTTAAGTTCAAGGTCAGCCTGGACTACATTGTGAATTTAGGACCAGCCTGGACTATAAAGCAAGAGCCTGTCTTAAAAAAAAAAGACCCCCCCCAAAAAAAAAAAGAAAAACCCAAAAACCTCCCTGAGGGCTAGAAGAATAGCTCAGCAATTAAAGTGCTTGCCTAGCAAGCTCAAGGCCCTGAGTTCAATTCCCCAGCACCACATAACATAAGATAGGCATGATGGCACATGACTATAATTCCAGCACTTGGGAGGCTGAGGCAGGTGGATGACCATGTATTCAAGGCCAGTCAGGGCTACATCGTGAGTTCAGGACCAGCCTAGACTACAGAGTGAGACCGTCTCTTAAGGGGGAAAAAAAACCTCCTTGAGTTATGGTAGTTTTGGGGTAGATAGGGAGTCTTTGGCTTCTGGACCTGAGCCAGGTTTCAGGTCCAGAGCACTTAGGAATGCTTCCTGGGAAAGAAGAGAGGTCTTTTTCTTCCTTGTCAGATTCCTCCTTATCAGAGAAGAGCCCCTGCTGTGCAGTTGGGGCAGCGTTGGATAAGTAAGTAAGGCCCAGAATGCTACATAGGAGGAATAGATGATGTCTCTCCCTAGGGGGTCAGGGACACTGGACAGTCCTCAGTGGCAGCATCATCTAGATGAGAGAGTGGTATTGAATGTTAATGCTTGTCCTTGTTCTCTAGCCCTGGCCTAGTGTGTCCAACTTGGCCAAGGATTTCATTGACCGCCTGTTGACAGTGGATCCTGGAGCTCGAATGACTGCACTGCAAGCCTTGAGGCACCCATGGGTGGTTAGCATGGCAGCCTCCTCATCTATGAAGAATCTGCACCGCTCCATCTCCCAGAACCTCCTCAAGCGTGCTTCATCACGCTGCCAGAGCACCAAATCTGCCCAGTCTACACGTTCTAGCCGCTCCACACGCTCCAATAAGTCACGCCGTGTGCGTGAGCGAGAGCTCCGGGAGCTCAACCTGCGTTATCAGCAGCAGTACAATGGCTGAGCCACCAGCTATGGCATAGGCGTTCTATGGTCCCAGTTTGGCCACACTCTGTTGTGCCACCTGGACCCAGTGCCCTCTTTTGAGATAGATCTCATGGCTAGCAGTATGTATAAAATATCTGGCCCAAGACCCTTCTCTGTGCCTTGAGCAGACCCCTTCTTACCATGGGCCTGGGCTTGGTGTGGTGGCCCCCTTGGCCTGGCACTAATACCCCTTTTGGTGGGCAGCTGCTCTTTAAAAACTGGGGGAAGGTATAGGACCTGGTTTTCATGGTCTTCCTTATCTTTGGTTGTTCCTCAGACCAAAGGGGCCTGTAGTGCTGGGTGGAGGGTATCCTGTGGCCCAGGACCCTTTGGATAAGTTACTTCTGGAACTGTCCTTTTATCCACATAGCATTCCTCCCTAGCTCCCCACATTCTAGGCCATTCTAACCCTTAAGACTATGTTCTGGTGGCAGGCCCTTAACTAGACTACAGGTCTCAGCTGCCTTGACTGGACCACTAACCTTGTTATTTCCAAGCAGCCCTTGTCTCCCACATAAGATAATGACTTCTTTCATGCTGCTGCTAGAGATCCGGCCTGGCCCCATGACTTGCCAAGATCTCTGGTGGTAGTGCTGTGGCATGGGCCTCAAGCATGCTGGTGGTAGGCTTGCCCCAGGCTCTAGCCCCTCTGATTGAGACGGTTCCTGTCCACCATCTCACTTTTTTCTTTGCAGAGCCAATTGTTTCCTCTCTTTCCCCCTTGGAAGCCCATTCCATTCCCTAGGTGCCTCTTTCCCAACTGTGGAGGGTTAAAGGGAGCCCCACTGCTGCTACCTGGGGGTTGGGGGCACC
Organism: Ctenodactylus gundi; assembly: GCA_004027205.1. Taxonomy (NCBI): domain Eukaryota; kingdom Metazoa; phylum Chordata; class Mammalia; order Rodentia; family Ctenodactylidae; genus Ctenodactylus; species Ctenodactylus gundi. The sequence continues at coordinate 59,855 of PVKB01006055.1, read as the reverse complement.
TGGGCCATGGCAGATGGTTCCCCCTTAGGATCCTATTATCTGCCCCTGTTCCATTCGTTGGTATTATCCATTGCTTTTTCCCTTCAGGGACACTGCTGTACCTGTCCTTTATAGCTTCATGAAGGTGCCATCTAGTGTCTAGCCTGGGAATGTGCCCAGAGGTGATCAGTGTATTCCCTATCTTGCATACCTATAGTCTTCCAAAAGGAAGTGAAAGAAGGAGCTGCTGCATTGCAGGAGGGTCCTGGGCTGCACATCTCTACTTTTTAGCTTCTGTGCACCTCTCCTTGGAACTTAGCCATACTGTGTGACCTGCCTCTGAACCCTGGGTGCCTGGGTTACTGGCCCTGCTGTGAGAGCCCACCGTGCCCCCTCCACCCTGTGCCCACTTCTTTTCATAACATTAACCTTCCTGTGCTCCCTTTGGCAGCACATATACATAACATTAATCTTCTAGTCTGGGCCCCCACGAGTTTCAGCTAGTGGGATCCCTTATGGGAGGTGGGTGGGGTCAGGGGGCTGCTTTCCCAGAGACCTGAGCCAGAACTGTCCCCATGGCTGTTATGGTATCTTCCCCTCCACCCCTGCAAGCCAGGTTGGAACCCAAGTCTCCTTCTTCCACAACTGCTTTCAGCGGATAGGAAGGGATCAGGGCCAAGCCTCTGACCTTACCTAGGGCTGCCAACAGGGAATTTGACCGCCCCCCTCCACAACTCCTCCCAATTGGCAGCCTTGGATCAGGCCCTCTTTCTGTATGTGTCATCTCCAGTAGGGTACCAAACTAAAGAGACCACTCTGTGCCAACTTGACTGTGCCTTATATACCCTCTCCTCTGTCCCTACTGTCCCTTAGGCAGAAGGCAGTAGAGAGTCCAAGTCCCACAACTTAAGAATTTCCCCACACTTCCTGGGTTCTGAAGCCCCAGGAATTTATTTCTCTTGTCCAGGGTAAGCCTGGCTCTGAGAGTAGAACAGAGAGAGTTCGGAGTCTTGGGCTTTTGATAGGTCCACTTGGGCCTTCATGCCATGGACCCTGGATGGAGAACATACAGTTATTTATTTTGTGTACTCCATTTGTAAATGTATCCTCTGTATTCAATAAACAGGCTGCCCTCCTCAGGGAAGGCTTACAAATCTTTCCGACAGACTTGGCTCTGTGCTAATGGAACCAAGGGGTTGCCTTGAAGTGGGTGGGGCTAGCCTTGGATGGTTGCTGTAGGAGGATCTTGACCTCTCAAGCTCTTTCTTTGTCAGAAGTTCAAGTTCAAGTGGGAGGTAGGACTATCAAGAGCTACTTTACCACGCCCTGAGGAAGATAAGAGTACATAAGAGGACAAAGTTTGGGAATCTTTATTGGATTGAGAGCAGAATGAGGCCTATGGTAGACTCAGTTGGAAGCTATGACCTGGTTGATCCAAGTGTTGAATTTGCTAACTCGAGTGTACACGGCAGGTGCTCGTACATTGCAATTAGTGGTGCCCCAGGAGACAATACCAATAAGCACCCATGTATTCCCCTTCTGGCAGACAAGAGGACCTCCAGAGTCGCCCTGAGAGGGAAGACAGGAAGTGAGCCTGGCAGGCAGGGAGATGTGCCTGGGGGACAGTGCAAATGAAAGGATGCTTGTGCTCACCTGGCATGAGGAGACACCTGAGGCACCTGCGCAGATCATGGAATTAGTGATTTTTGAACCCCAGTACTGCTGGCATTCATTCACAGTGACCAAGGGCAGAACTGCTTGCTGTAGACGTGCTGGTGTCACGTTGCCTGTGGGCCAGGAAGGAGTGGTCAGGCTGGCCCACAGCTTATTGTTTGCTGTCTTTCCCAGTTTAGGGCCAAGTACCTACCCACACCACTAAGGCGGCCCCAGCCAGTGGTGACACACTTGAGGCTTCCAGAGAGCGCCTCATTTGAGGAAGCCAGGCAGACAGGTGAGATGCGTGTTGTGTACTGGGCTGGAGAGGCGAGCTTCAGGAGTGTCAGGTCATTGTTCAGAGTGGTGGGGTTCCAGCTTGGATGTGTGATGGCCTGTGGGGCCAGGTAAGGAGTGGTGTAGGATCTGGGTGGGCACAGGCACGCAGAGTTAGTTCTGAGGTGGGAGGGCTAGGGCATGCTGGAATTCTTGTGCCCAGAGCAACTCACCTGCAACACATTGTTTTTCCTTTGCTTTTTATTTTTATTTTTATTTTTATTTTTTTTTGAGGCAGGGTCTCACTTTGTAGACAAGGCTGGTCCTGAACTCACTGTGTAGCCCAGACCAGCCTTGAACATTTCAGCTCAGCTTTCTGTCACACACAGGCAGCCAGGCACTCACCTTTGAGATGGACAACACCTGCACAGGTTCAGCTCTGGATGATAGGTCATACTCGCCCAGGACGACAAAATGGCGGCCAGGACTGCAGTGAGAATGGGATTGGGAATTCACTGAGAGTGCATAGCAAGAGAGGCATCCAAGGGAAAGAGGTAGGAAGAGGTGAGCTAGCAGGGGAGGTGGAATGTACACTCACCTGACATTGCAGTGGGCAGCAGTGACTACCCAATTTTGGCTGATGAGAGAACCACCACAGAAGTGGAAGCCACTGCTGTCCTGGAGTCAAGAATCAGAGAGCAGTGGACTCAGACATGTAGGCATGAAGCTTCTAGCACCTGTGCCCCAACCCTATGGTACACGTACCTGTAGGGACACTTGCCAGGGCCAGGAGCCTGACACTGCGTTCTCCCCATTGACAATCCTTTCACTGAAGCTCACTGCTGGTCTGATGGCAGGAACACCACAGCCTGGCAATTTGGCTAATGAGGATCCACACCCAGCCCACTTTTCCCTACTCCTTCCCCTGGATATACCCATGCTGGGCACCTCAGAGGATTTCTCATAACCTTCTCCGGAGTACCTTCTGGACTGCAGCATTCAGTTACCATATCCAACCATCCCCCAACTCCTATCCACATCTCTCCAACCTGTTCCTACTGCTCCATCATATCAACCCTGCCCTTTCAACCCAGGCACCTTTTCTCCTTGAATCTGGATAGTTTCCTCCCTGACCTTCCATTCCTCTAGTTCATATCCCTCACGAAGCCAGATGGCTCTTCCTAAACACACACGCAGCTTTCACAGCTCTGCTTCCAAAGCTCCCCCCAGGCCTGGCTCAAGCTCATGTCCCATTTATGAGGTGAGTCTATCTACCTCTTGCCCCCTCACTGCCCTTTAAGGCCTTTTTTTGCGCCTGTTTCGAACATTATTTTTCTCTTGCCTATGCTGCTTAGCTGTTTACTTTCCAGCTACCCTGGCCCCCTCTGTGAGCCTGTTGCCTGGTGCTGGGAGGTGAGTAGCCCTAGCTTGTTCAGTCAGGGACAGTCTTGGCCCACTTACCCCATGAAGGGCCTAGGAGAGCCAAGCAGAGGGTCAGGCTGAGCAGTAGCATTGTGACAGGTGTGAGGGTGAGAGCTGGGCTGGGCTTTATTTATGGGTATCCTTGTCCTTGGGCCAAAGCCCCAGGCTTGATATCAGGCCAGCTGTGTAGGCTTAAACCACTTCTCATGCTCTGCTCAAGTCTCATTAGGCCAAGGTCTCCTGACCCCAGTCTGGACTTGAAAGGTAGATCCCAGGTGTGAAGCTCCCATCTCCCCCACCTCCCAAATTCTGGGCACTGATTGGCTTCCTGAACTGCCTTACATCCCAAGTATTGGGCCTTGTGACTCAAGGACATCTGGCTAAATAAAGTGGATAATGTCAATCTTGTGGCCAGCATCAGGAAACTCTCCCAGGGCTATCAGGCACCCTGGACTTTCAGAGAAGTCTGCTCAGAATCCAGAGGTAGTTGAGGGAATATCAGCTAGAGCCAGCTCTTCTGTGGAAGCCCGGGGATAGAGGTTCTGGCAAACTGCTAATACTAACATACATAATCTTAGAGATTCATATTTGGAACAGAGGTTTTCTCAGAAATGCTGACTTTGCCACTAGCCTAGGATGGGAAATGGGACACAAATGCTTATCAGGCTCTGAATTCTACATTTTTGGTAAGTGTGAGTGGAGCCGTTGATGACTGGCAGATCCTGAACTGAAGTTGAAGACTAGGAGGTGACAACTGTCAAGTCTGAACAGCCTCACGCTTCAGGGCTGCCATTAGCAACCACAGAATCTACAGTCCATTTGTTATTGAGCTCCAAGTTTTGAACTGAAGGAGAGATGCCCCTGGCTACAGAGTCGCAACAGGTGAGTTGGCTGGTCTGCCAGGGGTGTGAGAGTTTTACAGAACACCTCAGTCTAAAAAATGAGAAGTGAATGAGTAGAAGGATGGATGGACAGAGACAATCATGCAAATATAACAGAATATGAATTGTAGACTGTGGTGGACATTGGATACTCAGTGTAAAATTCTTTCAACTTTTCTGTTACATTTAACATTTTTTATAATGCAGTGTTGGAACATAATCAAGGGCCCAGGAATGTCCAACCTGAAGTAGACCCTAAACATAGGCAGTTCTGAAGACCTAAGGGAGAAGGCAGGATGCCTACTCAGTGAGTGCTCATCATGGGTTTCTTGGATAAATATCATTTGTCCCCACGTGGGCATTTCAGTCCAAGAGTCCAGAATATTTGGAGTTGATTTCCCTACTCACAGCCTCGCATGCACAAAGCTCAAGTGTCTTTGGAGGGGTGTTGCAGGTAAAGGTGCTATAGGAGTAACGTGCAGTTGGTGAGAACTTGCCTTTGGAGTCAGAGAGTAGCTCATTGATCAGCACATTAGCCCTCAGAGCAGGTCTGAGATGTGTAGGCTTTGTCTTGGATCACTGATAAATCAGACAAAGACTCTGGGTGGAGGCTGTCCAAGGGATCTTGTTTGATTTACTACAGTCCCTAGTGGACCAGAAGGAATCCTTGAGAGTGGCATATGTAGGTTTAGGTGGAGACTGGATGGGAGCTTTCCACCTCCAGCCTGTGGTGCTGACTACTGTGTTGGATTCTGGAGGGGTAGATGCTTGAGGTGGTTGGTGACTATGCCAGGTACTGGGATACCTTAGCCACAGAACCCTGGTGGTTGCCTGCCCCACTCTACCCAAGAACAACACAGCCATGTGTTCAGATGTTTTATTTTTTGAGTTTATTCTACTTGTTCTGAGTTCTAAAGCCATAGATAACTTCATTCCACCTCCATAGCCTGCACAGTTTCCTCCAGGAGCTCCAGGTTCAGTGGTCTCACTGTCTGAGTGAGAACTGCTGTAGTTCCAGGTGGAAATTTGTAGTGGCCAGGCCTGGGACAGGGGAGGGCAAGTCTCTTAGCATGTGGCATGTCCTCTTCCTGCATGCTATTTCTGTTCCCCACTACTGTCCTCCCTCCCTCTGGTTCCCCTTTTCCCCTGCTCCCACCTCTCCACAGGCTCTGTGGGTACGCTCAATGTCCGCAGCAGTTTGGAACCTGTAACAGTGATCACACATGCGTCCACGCTTCCCCCAGAGCCCAGGTCACCCAGGATCCCTGCTGTGATGGCTTCTACCAGCAGGCCCTGTGCAGTCTCCAGCTGTAATGATGCATATGTAAAGTCTGGTGTTACTTCAGGCCCCAGTCCAAAACTTTTGTTAATCTTGAAACCCATACTTAATGATTTATTTGTGCACACAGCCTCCTTTCTGTTGGTCCACACTAGTTTTCCTCTCCCAAGTCTCTGCCTCTCTCCCAAGATCCCATGTTCCCTCTATCCACTGAACTCTACACAAACATCTCAGAGTTGCCTGCTCTTGTGGCCCCCTTTTGAGCAGCATGCTGGCCCATCCAGTCTGATCTTGGCCCCAATCCTCTGGCTCACCGTGACTCTCTGAGCCCTAGATAATTCTGCAGAAATAGTTATCCATTTACACCCATTCCAAAATCCAGACTTCAGACCTCTTTTGAACCCCACTAAAGTTTTCCTTTTCCCTAGGCTCCGTGAACTTCGACATCTGCTGTGGAAGTATTGATACTATCAGGACCACATTTCTCCACTCTCCAGTTTCTACCTTCCCTTCTTCCTCCTCAAAGTTTCCCTGCCTTCCATACTGGGCAGGGATCCCCTTGTGCTCCCTTAAGCACTCTGGTACACTTCCCACCAGTGGCCATATAGCAGAGGTCGCTCACTGTCATGTTGGGCTGGAATCGGTCCTCCAGTACAGCAAGGGCCGCATCTTGCCCAGACCCTGCAGGCGGGAGGGGCATCTGAGGTCAGCTTCAGCTGCCCAGTCTACGGGCAAATGTGAAGAAGCCAGGTTAAATACGGAGCAGAGTTCATGGGAAAGAAGCAGAAACACTCACCCAGGGCAGTGAAGGGGAGGCGGCTGTAGGAGCCGTGGGGGTGCACGCTGTACAGCTGTGGTCCAGTTAAGTCTATACCGCCCACGATGAGCGATGCCCCGACATGGCCTTGGTACCTATTGGCGAGGGGACGTGGTCATCAAGCAGGGTGGGCGACCCGACACCGCCCTCAGGCCATAGCTCCGCCTCTTCCTGTGAGCTGGCATCCTTTGACAGCCTTTTCCTGTTTAGCTTCTTTTGGGTCAGCCCCTTCCGGTCTCTAGGCCAATCGCACCCCTCCGCACTTCCCTATTGTCTTAACTCAGGTATTATACCTGAAAAGTGTCTGGCGTAGGACGCGGGTGACCGTGGCCACACGAGGCCCGCGGCCCGTGGACAGCGCATGTAGCTCCATGTTAGATGTTACCATCCGCGTGGTCATCTCGGCATCCGCGGCTACACCAGCCCCACAGCAGCTGAGGGAGGGCAAGGGAAGCGTGGGTGTGGGTAGGGCCAGGAGGTGGCGGGGCCGGGGAGGGAGGATGGTCCTTTCTAGCTTCTGGGAACTAGGCTGGAGGGTTCTCACTAGATTTTGGGGGCAATGAAGTGAATCTTCTCGCAGCTCTTGTCCGCCACGACTGAATCGTTAGTGGCCCGCGTGTCTGCGCCGAGGATGACACCGTCCTGCAGAGGAGAAAAGGCTGCTGCCTCAGTCCCATCCAGTCCTTTCTCCCCGGCGTTCCCTAGTCCCCCCTTCCCACTGTCTTGCTCACTCGGAACACGAGGCCTGCGATAGTAGTCCCGGTCTTGCGTGCATGAGGGACCTGGAACCCTGGAAAGGCGCGTTCCAAGGACGCATTTCTGGAAAAAGATGGATGTCCCAAGTTTTAGTTCGGCTTTCATTGTCTCTGTCACATCTTCCAACCCTTCAACCCGTCCTGTCTCCCTCATCTCCGGGGTGAGGCTGCAACCCAAGTCTTCCAAGACACTCTTACCCCACCCTGGGCCAGGGGGGAAAAAAGGGCCACGGTGAAGCGCAGACAACTTAGAACTGAACCCCCTCCTTTTCACCTCTGGCAGTTCTCGAAGGAGAAGCCCCCGCGGGGTTGCAGCGCTGGCTTCAGCATCTCGGGCAGGTAGGGAGGATTGTGTTGGGGGCCGATGGGTCAGACAGGGAGAGCCTCAGCTTCTGCGGGCTGCACGGGCAAGCTGATGTTCCCTGCTTTCGTTTTCACCGCTGCGTCCCTTCAGAAGCACTTTCCGAATCTTCTTTCACTTTCACCTTTACCTGTTGTCTTACTAGTATGGAAAAGGGTGATGCCCCTTGCCAGATGCTTCGTGCTCTTCCATGGATCCATTGTGTGGAACAGAGGGACAACTGCGTCCCCCTGGCTGTTGTTCAGTTCCTCCATCTCCTGACAGCCTTATATTCTCCAGCTCTTACCCCAACCCCAGCTCTACTCATAAGTGCTCAACTCCCAAAACATCACAGGCCTGGTTACCTTTTGTCCTGTCGCCGTTCTCCCAGTCATAACTCTTTTCTTTGTAATGGAAATCAAACCCAGAACTTTCACACTGAGCTACGTTCCTAGCCCTTTTTATTTTTTACTTTGATTTTTTTTTTTCGAGATAGGGTTTCGCTCTGTAGCCCAGGCTCGTCCTGAACTCACTATGAAGCCCAGGCTGGCCATGGGACTCACAGCAATCCTCCTGTCTCAGCCTCCTGAGTGTGGGGATTACAGTCGTGTGCCACCAGGTCCAGCTTTGTGGTGCTGGGGAATCGAGCTTAGCGCTTGCTAGGCAAGTGCTTTACCCACTGAACCATTCCTCCAACCCCTATTTACTTTTGAGACAGGGTCTTACCACGTTGCTAAATTGCCCATGCTGAGCTGAACTTGCCTTCCTTTTTCAGCTTTCTGAGTGCTAGGATTACAGGTGGGTGCCACCATGCTTGGATTGCTCCCCCAGATTCTAAACGTTATATCTTGAGGCTAGAATCCAGACCCTGTGTGCCACCACTGAGTGACACACTCAGCCCCTAGATTCTACTCCTGTACATCTGCCACTTGCCTAGCACTTTTCAGAGGGCTACCCTTTCCCTTCCAAGTTGCAAGAGGCCAGATCGTCCTTTCTCTGTGCCCCCATCCTATAGCTCTGGCTCTGGCCAGCTCCAGTCCCCAAGCCCATCACACACATGGGCAGGCATAGGGCAGGCTGCCTGAACAGCCCAACCAGGAGAATCAGTCTCTGGCCTTAGCAGTCCATCTTGCCTCCTGTTCGACTGAGCACTGGACCTGATACATGAATTCTTGTGTGGGACTTTAGTAGTGTCGCCCTTTCAACCCATAACATACAGGGCTTACAAGAGCAAAGGTCTTTATTCAGGGGGCAGGTGGTCCTGGGCTGGTGCCTGGGGGTGTAGTGGTGCCATGGCGGTAGGCACCCAGCAAGATGGCATTGATGTGCTCCAGTGTCTGGTTGCTGAAGACCATATTGAGGTGCTGTGTACCATACAAAGGCAGCAAATGTACAGGCTGTGGCTGGCGGCCCTGCCAGTGGCCACAGAGCTCAGTGCTGCGTGTGGCCACTGTGTCATCACCATCCTCATAAAGCACACTCACAGGGTCTGAGTAGGGGAAGCCATGATCATAGATGTAGGTGCTGGGTGTGGGCATGCCCACACCATACAGACAGTATACTTCCACTCCAGGTGCTGGGAGTCCTGCCAGCAGGTCACGTGACTGTAGCCACATGTACCACCCATCCTCAAAATGCAGATCCGCAAAGAAGCGGTGGAAGTCACGGCCTGTGTAGTTGAAGCTTGGTGTGGAAATGAACACGTGGTCCTCAGGCCACACCTGGGGGGAGGGAAACATCCAGGGGGAAGTCGTCGTTATGCGTTGCTCCTCTCTCAGCTTGATGCTGGACATGAGCGGGATACCCTGGTTGTCACCTGTGAACATGGGGCAAGGTAGGACAGTAGGCTAGGCCTGGCTACATCTGGCCCACAGTTTGCCCCCAGTCTAAAGTGGATGTTCAGACTTGTCCCTGTCCATCTATATCTGGACTCCACATCACCAAGCAGGCCAGCAGGTACTCAATGTGTGCTTAGTCAGTGAGGCAGCGGTGGTACCTATTTATTTACTTATTCATGAGACAGGGTCTCATGGACTCTAGCCCAGGCTGGTCCTGAACTCACAGTAATCCTTCTACCTCAGCCTTCCGAGTGCTGGGATTACAAGTGTGCACCACTACACCACGCTGTGGTGCTGGGGAATCAAGCTCAGGGCCTTACACTTGCTAGACAAGTGCTTTAACCATGTGCTATTCCTTGAGGTCCTGTTACCTCCTTAAGACAGAGCTGTAGAGCCTTAGCAGGGAGGGAGGCGCTTATCATTGGAATAGTGTGGGTTCTGCCTGTTCTTCAGCAGGCCCTAAGTGGGGCCTTTGCTACACAGGGGCCACATGGTTGTTTTGGGAATGATGAAAATGGGTGGTGTCTGATGTTTAGTAGTGTATCCTGTTTTTTCTCTCCATATTGTGAACTCCTAGGGGGAAGGCCAAGTTTGGCTGTGCCCAGCATATAGTGGGTACCTGACTGGTGGTCGCTATGACAGTGCTGGGTTCCTGGGATTACCCATCAGTGAAAGGCAGTTGGGCTTCTAGGTCTGGCTATAGCAGACTTGTCCTCAATAAGGTGGATCCCACAGGCAGAGGCTCTTGGGAACAGAAGGTAGCTAGCTGAAAACTGGGTGGGCAGACCTGGGATCACAAAGAACAAACTGGCTAAGTCGTATTCTTGGGGTTTATTTGTTTACTCTCCTTTGTCAATGCTAACACACTTTGGGAGAAGCTATCCTAATGGTCCTGCCAGGATTGTTGCTGTTGGTGGACTGATGACAGCAGGAATATTCCAGGGGCAAAACATAGTATCTCAGATGCCAGTGTGAGCAGAGATGGAGGCCAACTCTTTTCCATCCCACCTCTCACAGAACACAGAGGCCCTCTCACCTGTGGCTAAGACCAGCATGGGCTTGATAGAGCCACCCCAGGGAGCCCCAAGAGAGATGAATCCATCAATGAAGCGGTCCTTCCAGGACTGGGGCTGACGCAGCAAGAAATAGAGCAAGTGCAGGCAGCCAAGGCTGTGCCCAATGAGAAACACAGGCTTTCCATAAGCAGCATGCATCTCCTCCACCAGCCCCGCCAGCTTCTGGTAGTACTCTTCCTGCTGGCCTGCAGGTGGACAGATGGGTCAGGGCAGTTGAGGCCTGGGAATACCTGCCTTGTCCCAAACCCATTACCTGCAGACACTCACCAGGCTCTAGGCGCCAGTCATAGGGAGCAGCCCGAACTGTCTCATCTCGCACATACCCATTATTGACCAGATTCTGTACCAGGGTGTGCATGTAACCTGTGGGGAGGCAGTAGCACTGGGGCTCTGGCTATAACACCTGTGGGCTAATCTACCACAGCCCAAAGCCCATGGCCTTTCCCCTAGTACACATACCTGCTAGTTTGTTATTGTCCAAATATTCAACAGAGTAAGTCTTGCCAAAGCCAGGGACACGGATTTCTACACCAGGGGCGTTGGATACACGCCCAGAGCTGCGGTTGTAGATGACCCTGGGGACAATGGTACACTCAGCAGCCAGTAGAAAAGGGCAACTTATATGGGCTGAGCAGAGCACACAGTACATACCTGGTGTTATCAATCCAGCAGTCCACCCCAAGGGGTAGAAACATATTGATATCCAGCCAGATGGTAAAGAAGTCCTCTGTCTTGCGGTAGCACATCCAGTTCACCACATCCGGTTTATCCAGCTTGGCTTCTAGCTGATTCCCCAAGCAGCCAGGCACTGCGGGCACCGGCTCTCACTCTGAACTCATTGGCTTTCCCCCATAACCTCACCCCCAAACCAGTCCCGCTACTCCATCTCCTACATCTTCAACTCCCAGGCACTAACTAACTTTTAACTTCTTCTGATCACTCCTCCACCCCCTACCCAAAACCAAAGTTTCCCACAGGCAGGGAAGTACAGGAGCCAAGGCTGCTGACCACTGCCCCCAAAAAGCAAACATCCAGCCTGGCTTTCTATTGTTGCCAAAGTCCAAGGTGAGAACAAATAGCTACTGGTGGCTGGGTCTACAGCAGGGGGTTGACCCTCATAGGCTTGTCCTGCTGTCTGGCCCTGGGCTGGGCATCTTGTCCTTGGTGGGTTAGGGGCCAAGGAAGGAGTGATGAGGCTTGACTAAAGAACCAATATGGCTGCTGCTGACCACAGCTTATAATGCTGTGGCTTAGACCTTAGTTACCCTAGCCCCCCCACCCCTCCTTATCCCACCCTTCCCGAAGTAGACAACTCACAGGCACAGAACAGTGTGGTAGGGAAATGGGGGATTTCTCTTCAGGACAAGCTTTGATCCCTCCCCACACTGAGGCAGGCACTGGGGCTAATGCAGGGGCAGAAGTGCCCTGGTGGCATTTTCTGCCAGGGACTGGCACTTAGGCTGCCCAAGGTCTGACCTGGTGCTTCAGGGTCCTAGTGGGGGCTTACCGAGGATGACAGGCCGTGTGTGGTTACTGAGCTCAGCCTTGGGCGTGGTGTGCGGGGGGAAGAGCACATTGAGGAGCCAGAAGGGTGCGGCAGGGGGGAGCAGCAGCTCCAGCAGCAGCAGCAGCAGCACCCATTGCCATGGGGAGTCGGGTGGCCCCATTCCAGCCTAGTGCCTACTGCTAGATGAAGCAGTCCTGGGCTGGCCTTATCTGGTATGGGGTGGGAGGGGCCCTAGGGCTGGTGGGAGGGGCAGCCTGACCAATAGAGGTGGCCAGAGATTGTCACTGCCAGGAAGGGGCACAGCATTGGGGAGCTGGCTCTGGGCATGGGTTGTTCTGCCTTTTTCCCTTGGTGCCAGGAGAAACAGAACAAGGGGCAGCAGGGGTCCCAGAAGTACACAATGTTTTATTGAAAAAAGTCAGGCCTCAGTTCAGCCAACTCCATTCTGCTTGGCTTGGTGGGGGTTCATGCCCACAGTAGCCAAAGCCAGATCTTTCAGCAGGCAGGGCTGGGCTCAACCCTTTCCTTTGCTGACTTCTCTCTGATGGTGACACCCAAACAATAAATATACAATAAATAGTGTTCCTAGGCCAGGCTGGACCTTCAAACCTCACATCAGTCCCACTGGTCTTCTCTAGCCAGGGCAGGTCTATTCAGGTACTGAAGGGGGAAAGTTCCAAACCTCTTAGGGTCCCATAGGACCTTGGATCAGCTCTGTTGCCAGGCCCAGGCCGAGGCTCAGTTTCCCAGGAGACCTAGCAAAGCTGGTCCAAGGCAAGGCTAGAAAAGCAGATCTGGCAAGTAGGTGCTGGGGTGTGGGCTGTTGCCCTGGACACCTCTACTCCAGGCTGCAAGACTACACCCAGTTCAGGAGTAGATGGTGATGACTTCGCGACCACCGCCACGCACCAACAACACTCGCTCAAGGCCCTCCGTCAGCACCTCAAGGAACTCCATGTCTTCAGGGTATCAGGTCAAGGAGATAGCAGCAAGACCAAAGGAAACCAAGCCAAGCCCTCCCAGGGAAACCCAGGGAGGGAAGCTCCGGTTCCTATTTCACACAGGGCACACCTCCCACTGCTTGCCTCTCCAAAAATGGATACAGTTCTCATCACCCTCGCTGTTCTTGGGTGGGCCAGGCATGTTCAATAGGACTAGGCGGGCATCATGGGAGCGAGTGACAATGACTTCATTAAGCTTTACGGCAGTGTGCATACGCCGCACGTTGGACTGGTCCCTGTGGGTAATGTAGCTGATCACTGGACAGCATCTAGCAAGGAGGCCTCTTGCCCACGCAGATAGTTTGTTTACCCTAACTTGCCTCTACCTGAGACCCCAAGGTATCTGGGTCTGACTTTGCTACACTTACGGCTTAATGTGCACGAGTTCCCGAAAGTTGTCAGAGGCATGGCTGGGGTCCCAGCGCTCATTCATGTACTTGTCCCGGGTCCAAGTCATCTGGATTTTATCAACCCCTGCTGCAGAGTCATCCTCCTCATCTGAGTACAGGCTCTCTAACCTCAGGGCCGAGTGCCGGTCCTTGACTAGTTGTGCCTAAGGAGAGTCAGGAGAGGAAGCCTCAGTCCCCTGAGGAAAGGGGGACATGGCTGGTAAATCAAGACCACTTTGCTCCCATGAAATGAGCACTGGCTCAGGTAGGCCTGGATTGAGTCTTTTTTGTTTTCGTAGTGGAGACTGACAGCCTAAGATACATCCCCAGCCATTTTTATGAGACACAGTGTCACTAAGTCATTAAGTTGTCTAGGCTGTGCTTAAACTTGTGAACCTCCTGCTTCCACCTTCCAGAGTGCTAGGATTATAGGCATGCACTGTCACATGCAGCTCCCAGCCCTCTTTTAAACTTTATTTTGAGATAGGATCTAGCTAAGTGGCAAAGGTTGGCCTTGGACTTGTAATCCTCCTGTTTCAGGCTTCTAAGAGGCTTCTGGGATTACAGGTATACAGCACAATGCTTACCCTCTACCTAATGGTGTCTCCAAAGGTCTGACCCTGCCACCTACCCCACGCCTGAACCAAAGCAGTCACTAACTTCTCGTTCCCGCTCTGTCTTGGTCAGCCTCATCTGCCGCAGCATCTGAGACCGCTGTTCCATCATCAGTGTGCGCTCGTAGGTATATGCAGAGATGTCACTGTTGTGCTGGGGAGAGAGGAGGTTATGAGGGCTGGATTGCATGGCACCCCAAATCCTCAGGCCCGAGCCAGGGAGGGCAGCTCACCATCTCCACAACCTCCACCTCTGCCTCCAGGCGGAGGTGGTAGAGGAAGATGGCCAGATCCTTCTTCATCTGGATGCTGTTGTCATCCATCTGGGCCACTGTGAAGATGCGCATACGGCACTTCCTCCAAACCTGTGGTGATGATGCAGGTGCTGATCCAGCCCCACTCTGCCCTGTAAGGCCCAACCGCTCTTCTCCATGGCCACCTGCTTGGCCTACCTTATGCTGGCGCAATAGGAAGGGCAAAAGCATGAGCATGCCACCGTCGTGTACGATCCACCACACATCGATGTGGCCCTCCAGGTAGCGCTCGTGGTTGCTGGGGTAGAAGGCGATGTTCTTGGGCACTAGTAAGGCCAGGTGGGCAGCTGTGGTGCAGCGAACAGTGTCTGGGGAGGAAGATCACTGCTGACAGCCAGCCTGAGGCCCTCCAAGTTTTGCTACCTCACTGAGCCTGGCCCTTGGTCCACTTGGCTCTGCCCTTAACATACCAATAAAGGTCTTCCAGGCACGTGGGTCCTCACTCTGTCGCCAGCCATAGGGCCAGCCCAGCACCACGGAGTTATGTCTCATGCCACCCAGGCCGCAAGACTGGATGAGGTGGGCTAGCCCCTCACGCACCTTGCTGGCCACCACTACCTGGCAGAAGCCTTTCACTTTCTCAATCTCCATCATGTTCTTAATTGTCTGTGGAGAACACACCAGCATCAGAAGGCAAGGCCACTAACTTCCCTTCTGGTGGCTGCCTCCCGGGATCCTACTTAGGGGTGGGAAAGGTCCTGGAGCAAGCTGCTCACCCAGAGGCAACGTTTTCAAGATGGAACAGCTATAACCGCTTGTTCCAACTTGAAGATGGCAGCAGTGTTGCCCTCCTGGCAGGCCAGGCTGGCCAGGATTGGTTCCTTCCCTGTATGCCAGCTGCAGCTCAGATGTTACTGGTCTGGTTCAGCTGGCCCCTGCCCTCACAAGCCCCAGCAGGCACCTGCTCAGCAGCCTGGGCCTCGCCATAGCTCTCCAAGAAGCTTCCCTGGATGACGGAGCCGACGATTGTCAGGCCTTTTCCTGCCTTAAGCTGAGATGCAAAGGTGAGGAGCCGGGGGTACTTCACATGAAGGTCCTCGTCTAGCTTTAGCAGCACCAGGAGCTGAGGGCTACGGCGGGCAGATGGGGCGCAGTCTGAGGCCAGGCCGGGCCTTTCAGGGAGCCCTTCTTTCCCTCTCAGATCATGGGCCCCCACAGGTTGGGAAGCACGGATCCAAGCGCTTGGCAAACAGGAGGAGGCCCCTGGCAAAGCCAGGTCAGAGAACAGACAAGAGGGGGAACTGGCACTCCTGACTGTCTTGGAGGGCCACATTCTCAGAGCATTCCCTGAGGACCTTGAGATGACCTCTTGCCAGTCTGGGTATGAACTCACCGCCAGTTCTTGGTGTGAGGAGGCCCCTCCTCCAGCCTCAAGAGGGCATAGCGGGCAGCGCTCAGGGACAGGCCTCGGATTCCATCACCCCACTCCTTTTCAGCCCTACAGAGGCCAACAGAAGCTAGTGAGGCCAGGTTCCACCCAGGGATTTCTTTCCTTCTCTCTCTCTCTCTCTCTCTTTCTTGGTGCTGACGACAGAATCTTGGGCCTCATGTGTGGTAAGCAAGTACTTCACTGCCGAGTTACCCTCCCAGCCTCTCTGCCAGGGATTTCTATCTAGGAGAACGTGGGATGCAGGGGGCCAGGCCCTGAGTCACAGTCTTCTAGTCCTACCACAAATGGCAGACGGCAAAACTGGCTCAGCTCCCCGCACAACCTCATACTCAGGGGCCCCATGTGTTCTGCCAGGAACCCTCAGCACAGAACAGGCCAAACAGATCTTTTACTCACCCTTGGTACTCAATGTACTTGTAGATCATGCCTGCGATAAGCATGGCCACCAGAGCGTAGTACCAGGAGGAGACAAACATAAGAGCCAGGCAGAGGCTCATGCCCAGAAAGGACAGCGTCCTAAGCCAGAGTAGGGGGAAGGGAGGAATCAGGGCAAGTAGGGCCCTAGGCCACAGCACGTTTCATGCCTTGGAGGCCCTATCAGTCCTAGGTCACAAGCTGGGAGAAACAGGTCAAGGCCCCAGCTCTATGATCGTTCCCCCCATAACTTCTCATCAAGATCAACTGCTATCAGGAAACAAACCACATCCAGTGGGGGAGGCTCCTGATCTCCCCAATATCTCCCTTGTCAGGGAAATTGGCTCAGAGGTCCACTTGGCACTCACCAGTGATAATATCTGAATCGGGGCCGCCAGTTGGGAGTCCTCAGGAGTGTCTGTACAGCGCAGGCCAGGTTAACAAACAGGTAACACATCAGAAAGAACCTGCAGCATAGGGAGGTGGTGGGTGCAGAGCAGTGTCCTTGTTACCACCAGGTTCCTGGACCAGAGACTGGTTCATATGGTTCTGCTCTGAATAGCCTCAGTTGGGTTTTCCCAACCTCATGGCCTGATACAGGTGGGGCTACGGCTGTGAAGGTGTTCTTGGAGACAAATGAAAGAGAATGAGCAAGAATTTATGAGCTGAGGAGGTGGGAAGGGGGCAGAGATCAGAGAAAGGCTGAAACAGGTCAGTGTCAAGCAATGTCAGCAAGTACTTTACATTAGTATCCTGTCTTGAAAGGGCTATATATTATTCAGTCATCTGCTCTGGATGCCTAGTTGCATAAGGCTGTCAGGTTCATGGGGAAGAGGAGCAGGTCAACAAGATGACAAAGAAGCCAGGTGTAACAGCACATGCCCGTAACCCCAGTACTTTGGGAGGCTGAGGCAGGAGGATTACAAGTTTGAGTCATACCAACTTAATGAGATTCTGTCTCAAAATAGAAGTACAAAGTGTTGGGGATATAGCTCACTGTGAAGGCACTAGGTTCAATCCCCTATACTGGGAGGAGAGGGGGGAAGGGAATGTGACAAGGACCACACAAAAGCACTGAGACACACAAAATGTGGGTGTAGGAGTCACAGACATGGGCATGATTCCATGAGCCTTCCTGGGGAAGGCAGCCAGAGAGCGCACGTGAAAGGATGCCAACTTCTATCCTCAGCTGACAAAGCAGAAGGGTGACAAGGAGACAGGAGGACTCCAGAGAGGTTGCCAGGGGGCAGGAGGTTAATGAGAGTAAGTCTCCTCAGGGACTGCCAGGAAAGCCCTCCTGCTAAAGGCTGAGCTACATTCTGTGCTTGCAAGAAGGTCAAGGCAGGAAGATATAAGTTCAAAGCTAGACTGGGCAACTTAGGTTTTTTTTTGGGGGGTGGGGTGGGGTGGGGGGGTGGACAGGGTTTTGCTCTGTAGCCCAGGCTGGTCCTAAACTCACTATGGAGCCTAGGCTGGCCTTGGACTCAGGGTAATCCTCCTGCCTCAGCTTCCTGAGTACTGGAATTAAAGGTGTGTGCCACCACGCCCAGTTTTGGGCAACTTAGTGAGAACCTGTCTCAGAATTAAAAGACCTGGAAATGTAGCTAAGCAATAGAGCACTTGTTTAGCATGATGAGGCCCTGGTTTCAATCCCTAGTACTACCAAAAAAAGAGTGGAAGGGGCAATGTTAACTTCATTAGGGTGCAAGGGACCAATTACTGCTGGTCTCCTGCTCTGGGGAGTCTCACACAGTGGGGCGTGGGCTTGCTGATCTCTTTACAGCTACTCAATCAGTCTCAGGGTACCACTGAATACAGGGGCAGGCAGAGCCCTGCCAGGCAGTATCTTCTCACATAGCCTGACAACATCTTCCAGCTGGACCCACACCACTGAACAGGTTATGGGGAGGTGCTAGAGACCCCTTCTGAAGGGTCCCTGCGTTCTCAGAGCTTTTCCCCAGACCTTCCCTTGCCCTGCCCCGGCTCACATGGACAGAATGGGGGCCACCATGTCGAGGGAAGCGATGAGGATGCCAAGTTCTGCGATGAGTGCAGTTAGGAGGAGTGCCCATGTCGGCTCGCCATTTGCCTTCCCGTGGCCAAACACCTGCAAGCACCCGGGAAAGGGCCGCTGGTTCCACATCTCTCCTACACTTGGGTTTCAGGCCACAGTTTGGCCTCCATCATCCCCAATCCTGTCTGGGCCTCGGCCAACCCCATTCCTATTTCTATGGGGGTCACAATTTCTGTGACTCCACCTTCCAGGCCTCTCTGCTTTGGAAGAGCCATGAGGATTCTGGGTCTAAGCAACTCTGCCAATGGAAGGCAGGGCCAGGGTAGGTCTCAGTAGCTGTATGGATGGCTGCCTGGCCCTGGGGCCCCTGTGGGCAAGTTGTGCTGTATCTAGATCCCCTCCCTTCCCCAAGCCAATGTGAGGTTCCAGGAGCTGCCAGGCTGTGGAGGTGTGCTGAAGGGCTCACCCGCAGGAAGGGGATGATGTTGTCCTTGGCGATGGCCTGCAACAGGCGCGGTGCCCCAGTGAGGCTCTGGAGGCCAGCGCCACAAGTTGAGAAGAAAGAGCCGATGATAATGACCCAGGGTGAAGGCCAAGCCAATGTGCCTACCACCAGGTTCCCGCTGACGCCGTCACCGTACCTGCAGAGGCCAGGCTCAGACAGTGCACCAGACAAGTAGCCCCCACAGGCCATGGATGGGGCTTCCCCGGTGAGGGATATCAGGTGTCAGGAAGGAAAGCTACTGTGGAGGGGACAGAACTCTGGCCTTTCAAGGAGAAGGCCAGCTGTGACCCTACCCTTGTAACCTTGCCCCTCACCCCAACCTGATCCTGATGTCACCATCCTGGAGGGACCTAACCCAGTAGCCCAAGGATGGGAAACATGGCAGGGGCATGTGTGAGGACAGGCAAAAGCCAAGCCATGGTGACAGGGAGGTGTGCAGTTCACTCACTTGTCCCGGAGCACCACGCCCTCGATGCAGGCACCAAACAGAACCACACTGCTGAAGTCTGAATTGTGTCAAGGAAGCTATGCCTCACTCCCCATACAGGGCCCCAGTAGTCCTTGTCCTAGCCGCTGCCCACAGACAGCTGAGGGTTCTGTGGGGTGCTTGTGTATGCCCCTCGCGTGTGTATGGCTCAGATACACACGCATGCAGGGGAGTGTGGTGTATCTGTGCATGCTGACTGGTGACTTACATGCAGGCAACTGCCTCCTGACTCCACCCCACCCAACCCCTGCCCTCGGCTTGGGAAAGGATACACACAAGTGAGGTTGTAACAATTGCCAGGATGGTCCCCACTGGGATGGATTTCTGGGCATCACGAAGGTCCCCGGAGCGGTTCGAGCCAGCCATGATGCCTCCACAAACAGATAAGACTCCCTCAGGGTCTCCCCAGGATTGGGGACCGTGTTGAGAAAGATGGAAAGAGAAGCTTACCTGTTACAGAGGGGAAGAAGATGCCAACCAGCACAGTGAAGGACGTGGCAATGTCAGCCACAACATACAGGGGCAGGCTTTCCTTCAGGCCGGGGGTGTCTATGGAGGACAGCCCGCGTTTCTCCACAATCTCACCCTTCTCCAAGTAGGTGCTCCACAAGTTTTCTGCAGGGGCAGCAACACCACCATTGCAGCCCCTCAAACTCCCCAGGGTGGGAGGGGCAGCTTACCCAAGGGCTATAACATGGGGGAGCTCTGAGAACTTTGAGGACAGCTTCAGTCCGGGGTCTATGTCTGCCACAGAAAGGAAGCTGTCCAGCCAGAAGCATGGCAGAGGTGGCTGGACCATCAGAGCCAGAGCCCCACCACTGTCAGCCTCCCACACAGAGGCCCTTTATGGTTCCTGTGGGAATATCCCCAGGCAGCATCGAGGGCTGGGGGCCAGGAAGAGAGAGGCTGCCAGCGTTTTCCTGGGGCTGCTGCAGGCCTGGGATGCTGGCCAATCAACCTCCATTCACCCCAAACTCAGCAGCCAGGAGCCAGGCTGACAGGACACTGTTGAGCTGGGAAGGCAGCCAGACCTGCCCCCAATTCTTGAGCTGGCCACACAAGGACAGCTCTGTTTTCTGCTGCTACCCAGCCTGTGGGCCCAGGGACCAGAGGAAGGACCCACCCTTGAGCACACCGGCAGCTGCTCCAGGGATGCCAGGGATCTCTGTCACATTGTTGAGCAGGAAGTAGTGGTCACAGGAGTCAGTGGTAAGATTGGTGCTGTGGCAGAAGAAACTCCACAGCTGGGTGGCCACTGTCTCATTGTCCACCACAACTGTCTTGGCACAGAGGTCAAACTGATCCCGGGATAGGGTCCTATTGCCTAGCATGCATATCCTGGGGGGATAGAAGCATTGTTATCTGCTCAGCTCAGGACCCAGCCTGTACCCACCTTGCAGTCTTGAGGGCCCAAGGCATCAAAGGCTCTCTATTTGGAAAGGATGTCAATGTGGTACCTGGACAAAGGACCAAGTTACTTACGGAAACACGGGAGGGTCAAAAATAGACTTGATGCCTCCAACGTAGATAGAGAAGATGGAGATGATCACACAGGCCAGAAAGAGCGAGGCAAATTTGTTCACATACTTGACACCAACAAACACGACCAGGGTCATAAAAGTCAAAAAAATGGTCCCATACACACGCATATTGTTCAAGGTGGCACTTGATGTGTCATGAGTGCCTGATGGATAAAAAATGGCAGCTGGTGGGGCAATGTATGTCTGAAACAAGAAAACATGTAGAAGGTTCAGTCTTCCTATTTGTTTTTGTTGTTTAGAGACAGAGTTCTGCTCTGTAGTCTAGGCTGGACCTATAGGCAAGTACTTTAACCCCCTGTGGGTGACTGGCTTCTTTCAGATACATTCTTAAAAAGGAAACCACAATGATGTTTCACTTCCCAAATAGAAAACTCGGGCTGGGGGCCCAGCTCAGCAGTTAAAGTACTTGTCTAGAAGGTGAACAGAATTACTACTAATGTGCCTTGTTTTGGGGTGAAGATCTAAAATTGATGGCAGTGACCAATGAATTATACACTCTTTTTCTTCAGACCTAGTCTCACCAAGGTGTTCAGGTACACTCAAACTTGTGATCTTTCTGCTTCAGCCTCTCAAAATGCTGGAATTACAGATGTGTGCTGCCCTGACTGGAACTGTACCCTTTCTTTGCATAGTGAACTGTATGACATGCAAATTAGCTATTATTTTGAAAAAGAAAGAATCTGAAAAAAGATGCCAAGTGGAACTGCAGAAGGGCCAAAGTGGAACAATTTAGCCACAAAATAAATAATGACATTATTGAATTATAATCAACAACCCAGGGAACAAAATAAATATCCAGAAGTCCATAAAATTACATGGCTTAATAAATAAACTGGAGAAGGGACACATTTCCTTAAGGATTTCCAAATAAATCTGAAAGAAATATGAGAAACAGAAAAACAAAAAACCCCCAAAGATC
Organism: Ctenodactylus gundi; assembly: GCA_004027205.1. Taxonomy (NCBI): domain Eukaryota; kingdom Metazoa; phylum Chordata; class Mammalia; order Rodentia; family Ctenodactylidae; genus Ctenodactylus; species Ctenodactylus gundi. The sequence continues at coordinate 38,444 of PVKB01006055.1, read as the reverse complement.
TAGATGGTAGGAATAGCCAGGCAGTCTCAGAAAATATCTCCTATTCTCTTGATTCTGTGGAGGGTAGAGGGGAAAACCTGTGCTCCCAACAGCACCCCTCTTTTCCCAGTGGCTTCAATGGTTCAGTGGGCTCGTCTGACAGCACCCATGGGGCTCACACAGGGGGCCCTGACCTTCAGACAGTGTCCTGTGGCTGCTCACTCTGATGCAGAAATGAGAAGAAGCTGGAAATCAAGGGTCCTGGCACAGAGCCCTGCAGGAGAGAGAGCCTGGCCAGATGTTATACAAGCCCAGGAAGTGGTTTCTGTGTTACCACCAAAGTCTGTCATTCATATTGAATGCAACGTTGTTGGACCTCTTGCCATGGCTGAAATAGTGCCCCCAGACCATGGTGAAGACAGTCTGGTTTGAACTGGCATGAGAAGAGACTGGCTTGACCAAAGACCTTCCCTCTTGAGCCCCCCCACCCCCACCCACCCCATAATACATAACCCCAGACCCAGCCAGGGGGAGGGGAGCACACGCAGCCTGGGCCTTCTATGTGGAGTCCAAAGGGACTGTTTGGACAGTACTGGAATTGATCAGGGCAGAGCCTGACTCACCAGCAAGATCTCAATGGCTCCCAGGATGTACATGGCCGCTGCAAACGTTGTTCCCAGGTAGAAGCACAGGCCCACAGCACCTCCGAATTCTGGCCCCAGCGAGCGGGAAATCATGAAATAGGAGCCACCAGCTACAGCAGAGAAAATGTATAAAGGTCAAGGCTGGTTCCTCATGGACATGTCCCCATGACAAACATCCAGAACAAGGGACTGCTTTTCCCATTTACAAGGGCAAGGATGGGTTTCCTGTCCAGTCTGTGCCCTTGTGATCTAGTACAGATATATGCTACTAGATAAATGTCTATAACTGATCCTTCTGCCCTGATTCTGTGATTTTTTTTTTTTTTTTTTTTGAGACAGGGTCTTGCTCTATAGCCCAGGCTGGTTCCTGAGTGCCGGGATTGTAAATGTGAGCCACCACGCCCAGATTTATGTGGTGCTGGGGAATTAAACTCGGCCTTGCGCTTGCTAGGCAAGTGCTTTAACCACTGTGCCATTCCGCCACCCGGTGATTCTGTGATAATACTCTAAAAGTGACAGAATCGATCCTAGCACCAGTGTGGGGAAGGTGATGAGGATGATCCCAGATTGCTGACTGCATCTGTTGCTGGTAAATCCTCTCTGGTGAAATACAAGAGTGAGAAACCTAAAAAAGGGTCAATCCTCTTCATGCTATAAACCCACCTCTTGGACTTTCCTAAGGGAAATCCCAGGGAGTGAACAGAGGTTAGAGTTTAAGGTTATTCACGACAAGAGTGCTAACAGTGGTGAAATAGCAGAACCCAGAGGGAAGAGAATCATCACATGAATTAGATTATATCCTATCATAGAGAAACCTGTTTTTAAAAAGTGTTTCTACAACCAATACTCTACAGCAGTGGTTCCTAAACTTTTTGCTACCAGGGATCAGTTTAGTTGAAGACCATTCTCCTGAGGAGGATGTGTATGCAGTAGGTTGTGCGAGGATAGCCTTGAAATAACCAGCAGTAGCAGGAGGGGTGTGGGGCGTGAAGCCCCGCCTACTGCCAATCATCTGCAGTATTCAAATCGAATAGGAGTGGACTGACAGGAGGCGGAGCTTTGTTCACTGCTTACCTCCTGCTCACAGCTTATCTGTCCCAGTGGTCCTGTTCTTCCAAGGCCAGGTGGGCTGGGGAACTGGGAACCACTGCTCTACAGCATTTGTGTGGCTACCACAAGATGTTACGATGCCTGATAAACTAGGCATGTTCAACTCAGAATAGGTTCCTTCTACAAAGGGTTTATCTGGATATAACGACATCATAACTCAAGAAGCAACTGTATATTTTAATGCTGTATTTTAGTATATAATTCAAACGTGATAAAAAATCAAAAGCATTTTTTAACATTTGGGAAATAAACACACACACAAAGGCCAATCTACATACATATGTATCTTGGAAATAAAAATTTTACGTGGATAAATATATACATACATATGTATCATATGGCCTGGAACAGAGCTCACCCACCTGGAACCACACCGTTGGTGGCAATGGCACTCATGGAGATGGCTGTCAGCAGAGTCTGTGGGAAGAAGGGTCTGGATGAGCAGCTCACCTGAGTGGGCTCCATGTGGTGACTATGGCCCAAGGCCTGCCCGTCCACTGGCCCCTGGGACACTCACACAGCAGCAGCAGATGAGCACGATGAGAAGGGCCTGCAGCACCCCAGCTGTCCCCACCATCCAGGTTAGCCGCAGGAAGAGGATGACCCCGAAGATATTCTGCAGGCAGGGCAGGTATACCCCCATGAGGGTGCCCATGCTGGGTGCCTGCACAGGCAAGAGGAGGGGGCACAGAGCATCAGAGGGGTCTAGAGACACCACTGAGGGCAGTCCCTGGTCTCTCAGCATCCTCTGACCTGCAGTAGGTTGTTTGGGAGGTGAGGTGGCAGCTAGGATATCTCTATTGACTCATAAGACAATTCAGACTGGGAAAGTGTAGTACCTGATTCTTTCTAAAACCCATGTTGTGAGGGTTTTGTTTTTCCTTGAGACAGGTTACTCTATAGTCTCGGTTGCTCCTGAACTCACTATGTATGTAGTTCAGGTTGGCCTGGAACTCATGGAAATCTTCCTGCTTCAGCCTCCTTGGTGCTGGGATTACAGATATGCACCACCATGCCCAGCTCCTGTTGTACTGAGGAATCAAACCCAGAGTCTTGTGCTTGCTAAGCAGGTTCTTTAACTACCGGGCCATGAGCTCAGCCCTGATGTGTGAGGTTTTGAACCTTAATTCCTCCTCACAATTCTGCTTCCTAGTCTAGAGTGGTGGCATGCACCTATAATTGCAGCATTCCTGGGGGTTGAGGCAGGTAGACTCTAAGTTTGAGCCCAGCCTGGACAACTGAGTGACTTAGCAAGACCTAAAGAGAAAGGACTAAGAATGTAGCTCAATGTGAAGACCGTAGACTCAGCCTCCAGTACCCCTCAATTCCCCCCAAAAAGCTTTGCCCCCTTCCCTTTTCCTCCTCTTCTTCTTTTTAAAAAATTGTACTGGGGATTGAACCCAGGGCCTTCACTCTGAACTACACCCCAGCCTACTTTTTACATTTTTATTTTGACAGAGTTTCACTGAGTTGCTCTTCTGCTAAATTTCCAGAAAGTAGTCTTTCTTGTCCCAGCATCTCACCAGCAGGTCCCCAGTAACCCAGCGAAGGCCCAAGAAGCTGTCCCTGTCCTTCCTTTTCTCCAGTCTCATTTCAATCCAGATGGACAGGGAGTCTTGCCCAGCATGCCTCACGGCTGCCCTGTGGCTGCTCCACCTTGTTCCCAGGCTTAGACCTTGAACATGGGATAGTACATCAGGGTACTCAATGGTGCCTTCCTTTGTCTCCCAACCTCTTCGTACTCCAGTTCACTTGCTGCCAGAGCAAAACCAAGTCCAATCTCCTTCTTGTTGAAAATTATCCTGTAACCCAATATGTGGTCTCTGGTTCAGACTTGGCTTGGTCTACTAGATGTGCCCTGTCACCTCACCAGCCCCAATTCTGGACCTCAGGGTCCCTCAGTCCCTGAATCTGGGCATATGTGGCATCAACTCCACCTCACTGCCTGGCAAACTCCTCTCCAGGAGGTTTAATAGTCACCTCTTCAAGGAAGCTCTCCTGGGTTGAAGGACTGGTACTGCCACATTTGCCCTCAGCATCTGACATACCCTTCTATGACAGTGGTCACTGCAAGTCATAATAACAATGGTTTACTAATATGTCTCATGAGCACACCGGGGTACACTTGGCTCATTTACTGCTCTGTTGCCAGTGGGCCCTGCAGGTCCCCAAAAGCTGCTCTTGAACTAAGTAGTGCCTTGCAGCCTCTGAATATTCTGTTGGAAAAATCTTGTGGAGAGTAGAGATGGCTACAAACAGCTAAGGAGTGTCTAACACACAGATCCAGGATTTCTCAACTCTGTCAGGTGAAGGCAGGAGCTGGTCAGGAGGCCGGCTAAAGGCTGAGCACGGAGGCAGGGCTGGCACAGCCAGAGCAGTGTGGCCCTGAGAGCATCCTCGGGAGCCCCAGCCAATTCTCGGCTCTGGAGCTGGGGTAGAGAGAGCTATGTAGCTACAGGAACCTTCCAGAAGGGCCCAGGCCTTGAGGAAGATCTGTATGCAGTCTCAAAAGGAACGCAGAAGGGCCTGGGCGAGAACATAAGTCCCCTCATGGTGTCCTGCACAGTGGCATGTCCCAGCCCTTCTCAGAGGATGCCACCCACTGCATAGTGGCAGCAGGAGCTCCCAGTCCCGTCCCACCCTAGGCTGAGTCACTCCAAGAAAAGGGCAGTGTGGGAAAGGGCAGGGCCGGAAATGCTTTCTGCATCCCCAAATAACCTCTGGCAGCCTCCGAAGGTTACTGGGCTGGAGCTGGAGTAGCTTCTAGGGAGAGGCTGCTTGGCTGCTTTTGGGTCTTGGCATGGTCTGTTACAGGCCCAGTTGCTTCAAGCCTTCATTTCTGAGGCCCCTACTTAGAGTTACCCTAAGTGAGGTCCCTAATTTCCTACTCATTCCCTGCAGACCTGACCAGGCTTTTCCTCCTTCTGTGGAAATGTCCCTGGGGCCGGAACCCCAGCCAGCCTCTCATACCCTCACCCTAGGGTCAGGTTAGCTGGGTCGCTAACCCACAGCTGGACAGCAGCTTCCTCATTCTCCCTTTAGGCCCCTCACCAACCCGGGCTTCCCTCACACATCTGCTGAGTAGCCTTCTTTGGGGCCTTTTCACTCAGTCACCATTTTTCCTGGCTCATCCTCAAAGGACAGGCAGGAGGCTCTTATCCAAGGATCCTACCGCCCACTACAGGTAACGACACTCTCAGAAGTTCAGATCTCCTCCGGCAGGGCCAGAGGTAGTCAGGGTTCTCTGTATCTTTAGTTCAGAACATGCCTACCACATCACAGCCAGCTGGAGAGGACAGGGGCCGGTCTGTGCGACCTCAGTCGATCAGCTGCCCTCTCTGAGAATGCAGTGATTTGCCTCCTGGAAGGGCAAGGTGAGGAATGCAGTTCAGCTTAGTCCACCCTCTCTCCTGGCCCCATCCCAGCCAGTGAGGCCCAAGTCTCACGAGCAAGTCTGAGGCTGGTGACGTGACTTGTCTGTACAAAGAGTTTCTTTCACCTGTGCTGATGTTCAAAGAGAACACTAGAGCTAGACCCCAGCTTCTTCCAAACATAGCTTCTTCCCCAGCCTCAGGGAAGCAGGAGGTGGAGTGGGAGGGTCCCTTGCCCTCAAACCAAAAACGTACAAGAAATCTTTAGCTCTCGGATAAACAGACCTATCACATAAAGGTATTAAGCAAAAGTGATTGTAAAAGAGGAGGGAAGAAGGGCAGAAGCCTGGAAAGTGACCAGTCGATGGGATCCGAGGGAGGAAAGTCCCTCAGGAAAGCCCCAGGCTGCTGTCACACATGACCTTCTACCCTGATGTTCACGGAACCCAGGGGATGTCAGAGGGCTCTACCAGCGGGATCTTGGACAATTTAGGGAAGGGCAGGAAGGTTTGTCCCTTTAAATTTCAAAGCTCCCAGGGACAACCAGATTCTCAGCTACCCTGACACGCTGCAACCTGTGATCTGGCATTTCACCCTTAACCTCACAGTCAACCCACAAACCTTTCTCCTAGATTGTGTGGTGATCTCAGGTAGGTTACTTAAGGCCCTGCCACTTAAGTTTTTTCACCTGAAAAATGAGTCAGGTATGGTGGCACACGATTATAATGCCCACACGCAGGAGGCTGAGGCAGGAGAATTTAGAGCTGGAGCCCAGTGTGGGTTACACAGCAAGCAAGAGGCCAGCCTGGACTACACAGTGCACGCCTGCTTAAAAAATAATGTGCTGGGGATACAGCTTTGTGGTTAGTAGAGTGCTGGCCCGCCTAGGATAAAGGAGGCCCTGGGTTCAAACTCTAGCATTAAAAAAAAAAAAAAAAATAAGAGAAGGGATCCAGACTTAGCAGGAAGTGGGCTTAATCTCAATAGCTTAATGGCTTGAATGAGGAGTGGGTGGGGCTCAGTAGAGCTTAAAAAACGATGAATATAATGATAATATCTGCCTCACAGTGGTTTTGTTTTGAGATGGGGTCCTGCTATGTTGCTCAGCCTGGTCTCAAACTATCCTCCTGCCTCAGCCTCTCCAGTGGCTGGGACTACAGGCCGCTTAGCGTCCATGTCACAGCTTTCTTTGCAGAATAGCATATGAGAACCCAGGCCACTCAGCATGGCGCCTTATAAGCATGGGCTGTAACAGTGAGGACCCCACTGGGCCTCTGCTCTCTCTGCAGCTTTTCCTGAGCCCACCCTGGAAGCCTCTCTGAGCACAACACACCCAGTGCTCATTCTCCATGCCCTCTACACCTGGCACCCTCTTCCCCTGGTGTGCACATCACCCTGTGGGGAAACAGTCAATGCCATGGTGTTCTGGCTGGCATCATGACTGCCTGTCCCTCTGTGGACCTTGACTGGCTCACCTTGGTTGCTCTCTGGCGGGTGCCTTCCCCGCTCTCAGCTTCTTCATGCTCCTTGGCACCCTGGGTGAGGTTGGTGTAGCTGACGAGTTTGCCCAGGAGAGACGACACCTTTGGGCGGATGTCCAACTCCTCCTGTAAACAGAGCCACGAGGCGAGATGGCAATGGGCCAGGAAGGCACCAGGCTACCTGGGTGTAGCCTGCAGCCTGGCCCCAGCTCCTGGCTGGGGAAGCCAAAGCAAGCCAACGAAGCAGGCGTGGGCACCACGCCCCAACACGAGGCACTCAAGGCCCAGCTGCGTCTCTCTGCCCCACCTTGGCTGCAATCACTGCCGGCCCATTTGTGAAAACCACCTGCCTCAAGGGACAGAGTAGGCATGGCTGGCAGGCAGACCATTTATTTCCTCCTATCTTTGCCAAGCCACTTCAAAGTTATGGCTGGGTCTCTGGGATTCACATCTGCCCTCCTCCCGCCCCAACAAGAGCCATAGTCACCCCTGGGAACCAAGGAAGACAAAAGAGAGATGTCTGAGACAAGTGAGGTCTTTCTTGCCTGCCCAAATCCCTGACCTTCCTGAATGGTCTTCATCTAGGCCCTGGTCCCTGCAAACAACCCATCTCAATCCCCCAGGTGGGACGCTGGTTCCCACCCTGTTCCTGGAGGTTGAGGGTAGGTCAAGGAATTCATCCTTCAGTGTAGAGCCCTGCTGCTCTCCTAGGTCAGGAGGCCTCCTGGGCCTCAGAACCCCTGACGCCCACCAGAGTCCAGGCTTTCCCTACCCCTACATCCTTCTCAGCGCTGGGGCCCCATCTGCCTCTTGCCCACATTTAGTCTTTGCTTGCCTGTCAGCTCCTTTCGAACTCCACACACGGGTGGCTGGGTGGGAGGAGTGAAGGTGCAGGCCCTCTGGGAGACTGGGAAGCCTATGTTATTCAGCCCCGAGGCAGTCCTATGTGTGTGTCTGAGTTTAAGAGCCTAAACTACCTCTTAAACCTCAAGTTCACTTCACCATTTGAGTCCGGAAAGGATAAAGTTCAATTTCAGAGGCACAAATTTGGGAAACTTTTCAGAGGTCTTTGCTGAGGCTATAAATGTGAGATGCACAGAGAGATTCAAGAGAAAGGCCCAGGCCTCAGCAAAGTAGAGGGAGACAGGGTTGAAAGTGCCATTCAGTAAAGACAAGGAAGATTCCACAAGGGAGAGCAGAACCACGGATGAGAGAAACCCGGTGATTGGAAGAAATTTTGATGGGGTGGGCACCTTGCTTGGGGGGTGAGGGGGGGGGCTGAAAGGAAGGCACAGGTGCAATGGGGATGGGTTACGAGTAGCCTTGGGCCAAGTAGTTTCTTTCTGAAGACCTACAGGAATCACAGCCTGATTGCTAAGGGAGAAAGCAGACAGGAGGAGACTGGAGAAGCCACTGTCCATCAGGCTTGCTTAGATGGGAGGACTTCTGAAAGGTTCCTACCCACCCACCTGCTGCACCTGTGGCCCAGAATGACTCCTCACCTACCTCAAACAACGCCAGGTTCCTATCATAGTAGTCACTTCCTCTGGAAGTCTCCAAGGGGCAAAGAAAAGGGCTGTTCTCTCCATGATTGGCCTGTCCTGTGGCGAGAAAGGGGGAAAAAATCCTAGTTAGGGGCTGCTTCTATAACCCTCAGCCTATATCCTTCCCCAAAAGCCAGCTCCCAAAATATCCTTCCTTTAACACTCTGGAGCTGGGTGTGGGAGCGCAAGCCTGTCATCTTTGTTGGACTCTGAGGCTGAGGAAGGAGGATCACAAGTTCAAGATCAGCCGGGGCTACTTATCAAATTCAAAGTTGGCTTGGATACAAAGTGAGACCTTGTTTTAAACAACCCAACCCAACCCAACCAACCAACCAACGCAACCTAAACCAAACCAAATGCTTCGGAGGCCAAAGTGTTAAGAGCCTGGGTCTTGTTTCCCCATCACACGCTAGGGAGCTACCAGTCACCAAACCCAGCACCATTGCTCTCTGAGGCAGAATACCTATGTGCAAGCCCCAGACACTTGGGCACAATCAAGTATGCCCACCAAGGGGTGGAGCCAGTCTAAGGGGCGGGACTTGGCATCAGGCTGTCCTCAGACCTCCCCCATTCTCTTTCCCTACACATCTGGAGGATCTAGTGTGCATCCCCTCAAGGTCTTGGTGTCCTCAGGTACTAGGCAGATGATGAAGCTGCATACACAACCTTGGGCTGACCCGGTTGGCTGGTGACTATCCCATCATGCACCACGTGGGCGCCTGGAGGGCAAGGGGGGTTGCCAAACAGGGCAGACACTGGAGCTTTGGAAGCGGATGCAAGGATCTATTTAGAGGCATTGACAAAGAGCCAGGCTGCCAGTGGGTGGGTGCTGGATTGAACCAGGTGGAAAACTGGGAGTCCAGCTGCTCACAAGTCTGTCCATCTTGATCTCCAGGTCCAGCGGCGTGTTCCCTAGAATGGGTGAGAGGTCTATTCCAACCTTCATCCACCCCTTAGGCTGGTGAGACCATGTCTCAGCCCCAAGGAAATCTGGTAGAAAGCAGCGATGGCTTTTTATTGTTAGATTCCCTGTGCTCCCCACGCCTGCCCGCAAGCCGACCTGGCAACTCCAGAACTGCCTCAGGAAAGATGGCACCTGGCACTAGTATGCAGTGTGGGGGTAAATGATTGCCCTGAGAAGAAAATGAATCCAGACTAGTTATATGACTGGGCCTTGCACTGGCTGTGACCACCAATTTTTTCTGTTTAAATAGGCCATAATTCATATATTGTTTGCAGCTGAGAACACAGACCGACACATACTTCTTCTGAAACAGCCTCTTGTTACCAGCATGTGGTTTAACCTGCCTTCTCTGAGCCCACCACCACTTCAGGGCCACACTGAAGATTTTTATCCCTCAAGACTGCCAGCATTATGGGAGGCCGAGGTAGGAAGACTGCAAGTATGAACCCAGCCTAGGGACTTAGTGAGACTCAATATAAACCAGAGAAAAGGCTCGGGTTCAATCTCAAGTACCCAAACCAAACCAAACCAAACCGGCAAGGCAAGACAAGTGTGTCCATGACAACTTCCACAACAGTCAGCCTTCCTTTCCCCAGCACATAAAAGCATTTCTCCTGCCTCATCCAGCGACCTGGACTAACTTGGTGGGCCAAGCAGCTGATGATTGTGCCAGTGACAATGGCACGGTGGATAGAGGTGGCCCGAGTTCTAGTTAGCCCCCCAAGTCATGTTAAAGTCTGATGGGTTTACAATAGCTCTTCATACACCTTATATTTGCTGTAATTTCAATGCTTATTCAGGATCAGGAAGAATCATAATAAAAGTCTGGAAACTCACTTTCTGTCTTTCATATTGACAGCCCTTCAGTGAGAAGTCTCTAAAAATACTCTTGGATTTTTGTAACAAAAGAAAGTGTCTTTCCTGAATATATCAGATTCTTCATTGTCAGAAAATGGCTCATCTTACTTCCTTTTCTGCCTTGACTGCCAGGAGCCTCTAAACTAAATTCACACATAGACTAATCATAGAGTTCTTGCATATTTAGCATCCTTTAGATAGACACCTTTGTTGTATATCTCTGATCCTTTTGTTGAAGAAGGTTGGAAATGAATTACCTTAGTCTAAACTCAGGCACAACAGAACCTGCTCACTTGCTGTTGGTTGCTTTGCCTCTCTGAGGAGAATGTACTAGTATCCAGAAAATGTAGAATTGGGCACACTGTAACCCCCTAAAAATGCCTGCGGACGGTCTTCCAACTCCCAGGTGATCCCCATCTCTGCAGCTATCATCCCAACAAGGCTCAGCGCTCTGTGATGAGTTCCGGCTAGTCCTTATAGTAGCACTGTAGTAAGTATCGTTTACCCTGTCATAGCAACAAAGAAAATAAGTCCCAGAGAGGGTCAGTGGCAAAGCCACCCAGCGAAGAGAGTCCACCAGAGCCAGGTGGGGAGCTGAGCTGCAGGTTCCTTGCTCCTACTCCAAACTCCAGTCCATCCTGGTCAGCCCAGGGTGCAGCACAATCTTTTAATATAAAGAAAAGGTCTGGGATACGAAATTTGGCCAGGGATTCCATACAACCAGCTTCTGAGTGCCCAGGCAGCCAGAAGCCTGCCTCCATTCCCGATCCTCGCCCTGTACGACCCAGGGAAAGAAAGCTGCTTCCTCTTTCTCTGCCGCCTTGGCCACTGTTGCTCTTCTATGCAGACATTGTCACGAGGTCTTCCAACTGCCCTGAAGGGACGATGAAGTGCCAGACACAAAGCAGGCATTCCTTGGAGTCCCCCAAAGCCTTGTTTAGGAACAGTCCCCATGAAATTATTGGAACGTGAGGTCTAAACAGTAGCCCCATGCCTGTACAGTCTTCACATTCAAGCTGCTTAGTTCTGGCCTCAGCTATTCCAAAAATTCCAGGGCAGGTCTGGGCATGTCTGCCAGACCCAAGCTACTCAGATGCCACTTGAGACCCCCAGGAAACCTGAGCATGGCCTGGGCCTGGGGGCGGCCTGTGAGGTGCTCAGGTGTATTCCCACCAGCATCTACAAGCACACCAGCGGCAGGCAGGTGACCTTCCTGATCCTGGAGCCCATAAGCACCTGCCTGAGGCAGCCCTGTAGGTCCTCCCCATGCCCTGCCAGCAGGCTGGTCGGCCCCCCCAGAGGACAGTGGTGGGCTTTGAGTTGAGGGCCTCAAGGGAAGCACCTGAGCTGCCTGGTTCTGTGGCCCGCTGAACTTTCCACAGTCCCCACCAAGGGAAATCAAAATCACTCACCCGTGTGCAAGGTGTCCCCCATCCTGCAAACACAGCCAAGGTATGGCTGAAAGAAGTCAGAGGGGGCAGTGGGAGGAGCCTGAAGGAGCTGGCTCAGGAAGAAAGATGGGGCAGTTTCAACCAGTGTGGCTGCAGGTCCCTCCAGTCACCCCGTGAGGGGCCAGGGCGGGGCCGCAGCTTGGCTTAGTCCTGCCTGCCAGCTGATCCAGGCTGCTCCCACGACTGCAGCCCAGCCCAGTCTAGGAAGAGGCATCCTTCCAGGCCTAGGTGGGCATGGATGTTGGTTCCCTCTCTGACCCCCTGAACAAGGCTAGGCACAGACAAGGCCTTGATGAGGAGGACCCCAGCTGTCACACCTGAGAAAATCCCATGATGCCCCGCGGCCCATGCCACTGTCCTGTGTCACCTCTACACGGCGCAGTGGGTAATACACATAGCTGTCACTCACATCCAACGGGTCACTTCAGTCACGTTCCCCTCAAGGATCAGACGTCAAAACCATATCACGTGACACATCTTAACAACACACGACCTACGCGTCTCTACCAGGTCAGTCCCAGACATCACACGCCTTCATCAGTCACAGCCGCATCAGCATCCCCATCACTGGGAACCCCGCAGGAAACAGCGGCCAGGCCAGTGCCCGTCCCCGCCATGCCCCTGGGGACCTCAGCGTCACGCCTGGGCCTCACACGTACACGGGCTGCTCCACGCACGTTGCCGGCGGGCTCACACTCGGAAAGTGGGCCCTGGAGAGGCCTGCTAGGGCGCAGGAAGCCTCTTGGCGTACGACGTTGAGAGTGGGGGCCGGTGGGAGGTGGGCACCGGAGGCGGTCGGGAGGGGGTCTTAGCCCGCCAGGCCCGGCCCCTACACCTCCTCGGGTGCGGCGCTAGGCTCTCAAGCCTTCCGAATCCCGCCCCGAGGGTTACACAACGACTCCACGCCCCTTTTCGCTCTTTCCTAAGCGCAAATAACAGGACTAGTCCCACGGGGAAGGCTGGGAGGCTTCATTAAACCAGTCGATGCACGTCCATGCCCAGACAAGCCTGGTCCCGCGGGAGTGTTCCCCAGACGTCCTGCGGGCACCCACAGGCCCACGAGGGGACGCGCCGGGCCTCCGCCGCCGGCGCGCCCTCCCGGCCTGGGCAGAGGGCGGCCGAGCAGGCGCGCCGGACCCCGCACGGAGCGGGGCGACGAGGGGAGGGCCTCCCGGGCGGTGCCGGGCGGCCGGCTCGGCGCGATCGGGGTCGGGCCCGGCGGCCACGTCTGCAGCTCCCGCCCGCGGCGCACGGGGCGGAGCGGCGTGGGGAGGCGGCGGGCGCGCCGGAGCCTGCGGGGCGGGGAGGGGCGGCGGCGCGGGGAAGAAGAGCGGAGCCCGCGTGGCCGTGGGCGCGCGAGGTCCCGCCGCACCCGCGGGCGCGGGGCGCGCGTGGCCGCCCGGCTGCCCGCCGACACCCCGCCCGGCGCGCCTCACCGTCCGAGTCTTCCCGCTCGGCGCGCTCCCCGTAGTCCACCCAGCTGAGCCCCTCGAGGTTGTCGTAGTCGCCGCGCCGCGGCCCGTCCACCGGCACCACGGTGAAGTGAGGCATCGCGCGCGCTCGGCCGCCGCGCCCGCCGTCCCGGCCGCCCGCCCGCGGTCCCCGCCACCCGGGTCGGCGCCCCGCCCGCTCGCATTCCTCCCCGCTGCGCTCACTTCCTCCGCCCGCTCCCGGGCCGCCCCTCCGGGGCGGGGAGCAGGAGGGGCTCAGGCCGACTCCTCCCCAAGGGGGACCTGGTGGTCCGACGGCCCCGGGACGGGGATTCTCCCGCTGGGGGCGGTCCGGATTCCTGTGTGACTTTTGGTGAGGGGCTGCCCTCTCTGATCCCCAGGTGCGGTACTTGCAGGCGGGAGGCGAGATGCTTCCAGCAGTTGGGACTCAGAGCCTGGTGAGACGGAGAGGGGGTGAGCTAGCTCTGCTCCCAGGATGTGGTGGGCGCGTGGCTGCATGTCTGTGCTCAGGGGACGGTTAGGCGGGCTGGCCTGGGATCGCGGGGGCTGCCCAGACGGGCCCAGAGCCTCGGGCTACCCGTTTCCATCATCTGCCTCCCGCCTCAGAGCGTCCTGAAAGCCGAGCCCTCCCGAAGGTGAGGTTCCCAACGCGCCTCCCGCGGCCGCCTCTCCACTAGAGGCGCCCGGAGATCGTGGGGGGGGACACGTCCACCCGGCCCCTTTGCCTCTTTGGGACTAACTACTGAGTAACTGGCCAAGTTCTTTCATTTTAACTTTCTCTTTAATGTCTCACTTCCTGGAGGGTCCTTCGTCTGAATCTTTTATTTATCTGCCCTTAACTTTTTTGTTTTTGTTTTTTCACTTTTACCCTACTGCTTCAGAAAACGTGTCCCGTTGGCTTTGTGGCTTCATCTGTATCGTTCCGGGCCCTCTTTCAGCCTTCTCCCTTCCCTTCTTTTTTTGTTTCCATCAGAAAACCACAGGGCTGTATCAGAAAACTCCATCTTGCTGGTCTGGCTCCATTCTGCTCCCTCTTGGAGCCCACACGCAGTTAGCATGGGTCAGCCTTAGGCCGGAGCCCTGGGACTGCCGCGGCCACCCCAGCTCCAGCTCCGGAGTGCGGTGGGAGGACGGAGTCGCCCCCCTTGCAGGACTCCCAGCCCCCCTCCCCCCGCCCCCGCCGTCTGACCCTCCCACGGCCGGCGTGGGTGGTCCCTATGGCCTGACCTCCTGCCTCTCCTCGCCCTTCAAGTCCTTTTCGCTCGCTCCGACTTACTGATCTGTGGGCATCACACACTGTTCACTCGCTAGCTCTACCCCACTCCCTGTCTGCCATCCAGGCTTCTCAGACTCGTCACTTCACCTCCTACCTGGATCAGGGTGTCCTTGGGGCACTTTTGCCTTCCTGGTATGTGTTGGCGGGGACCTTTGATGAATTTTTGTTGTTAATCCCGTTGCTTGGGAGGCTGAGGCAAGAGATTGGTGACTTCGACCTGCATAGTAGCACATGCCTGTAGTCGCTGCGCTCTGTGAGGCTGAGGCAGGAGGACTGCGAATTTAAACCTAGCCAGGGTAGTTTAGCAATTTAATGAGACCCTGGGTTCCATCCCCAAATTCCAAAATAAAAAAACAAGTATAGAGCCTTGATCTACAACACAGGTGGCACTAGTCTGTATCTCCCAATTTAAAAACATTTGTTTGCGGTACAGGGGACTCAACCGGGGTCCTTTGCGCAGAGTTGCATCCCAGACCATTCTTTTCATTTTCGACTTTGAGTCAAGCTCTCACTAAGTCGTGTGAGCCCAGGCTGGGCTCAAAACTTGTGGTGTCCTGCCTCAGCCTCCCACAGTGCTAGGATAACAGATGTATGCGATGTATACTACCAAGTTGCACAGCTTCCCAATTTTAGGATTCCATAGAAGGAACTTCGATCTGACTCTGGCTTACCTAAAGAAGAAAGTGGCTCTGGGGGCCAAGCCAACAGTATTAGTTGTTTCCTTTTCCCTTTTTTTTTTTTAACCTGGTGATTTCTCCCGCTGTTTAAAAATAAGCATTTATTTATTTGTCTGTAGAGCAAGAGTGGGTACTCCCAAGACTCAGATCCTTTTTATGAAACACAGGAGGTCCTAGAGGGACCCCTTATCCAGGGGAGGGCGGCCACCGCCGCAGCACGGGTAGGACGGGCGGGACCTTAGTTGGGTTTCAGCATCAAGATAAGGACAGACCACAGCTGAACTCTGCGGGGGAGGGGATGAGGGCACGTAGCCCTGGCTGGTGCAGCGGCTGCTAGCCCTCCGCATTCTCCGGGCCACCTACCTCTGCCAGTTTGTGAGTCTGATTTCTGGGGCCACAGAGCAGCTACTTGGAGCTCTTGACCACATAGAGCTTGTCGTCTTTAGAGTGCACTTTGAAGACCACCCCAGAGCTGTGTCCCTGTTGGCCAAGCCTCTAGAAGCTCTGCTGGAAGGACTCAGGCCTGGGTGGGTCATAGCTGGGACTCTACAGGGGCTCGGAGGCCTTCTCTAGGAACGGCATTTTGGGGAACTGGGCTGCTGCCATCCGGGTGTCTGATGTGGGAACAGACGGCTGACAGGGGTGCTGCTGCTGGCTGCTCTGTAGTCCATGCTGGTCCCGAACTCAGTATGTAGCCCAGGCTGACCTTAAACTCATGGCAATTCTCCTGCCTTAGCCTCCCAAATGCTGGGATTACAGGCATGCACCACAAAAATCAGTTTTCATTCTTTAAAAAATTAATTTTTAATTTTTCAGTGATAGGGATTGAACCTAGGACCCTGAGTATTATTTTTTAATTGTTGTAATTATTTGGGCTATTTGTTTAATTTTTGACCTGACTTTTCAAAGATTGCTTTTCAGGAGGTTGGGGAGTCTTAATCCTCCTTGCTGGGATGCCATATGTAACACAGTGGAGGGTCGGAAGGTTATTTTAGCTCATTTCAGAGGGTCCCACCCATTCCTGGTCGGCTGGCCATGACAGCGAGGTAGGAGGGCCTGGCAGGAAGGAGCTGCCGGAAGCATCACCAGAGGAAGGAGCGGGAGTAGCTGGGGAGAAATGGCGGCAAGAATATGTACTCCAGATCCAAGCCTTAGGAGGTGGGTGGAGTGCATGCTTGTGAGGCCCCTCAGTTCAGTCCCCAACACCCTCCTGAAAAAATTAACTATCAGAGATCCTTATCTGACAAAGTAAATCCTTACAAATAATTTCTCCCAATTTAATTCTAAGTTCTTGCTTACTATATAAATACTGCCAGTTTCTTTTCTCTCTTTCTCTCTTTCTTTCCTTCTTTCTTTTTCTTTTCTTTTCTTTTTTTTTGAGACAAGCTATAGTCCTCTTTAGTTGAGGTTGGTTCTGCTGTGGAGTCCAGGCTGGTCTTGAACCCAGTTCTCCTGCTTCTGCCTCCCAAGTGCAGGGATTACAGGCATGTGCCACCATGCCCAGTTTATGTGGTGATGAGGAACTGAACTCAGGGCCTTGCATTTGCTAAGCAAGTACTCTAACCTCTGTGCTATTCCTCCAGCCTCTACTGTCAGATTTGTTTTATTTTCACAGTACTGTGGATCAAACTAGGCAAGTATTCTAGAACTAAGCTATTGTACATCCCTAGCTCCTAATCTTATATTTTTCCCCCTGCTCCAAGGACTGAACCAAAGGCCTCTTGTCTGCTTAGCAAACACTCTACTACTGAACTACATCCCAGCTATTTAAAAAAAATGTTTATTTTGAGACAGGGTCTCACTAAGCTGCGCATCTTGGGCTTGAATTGGCTATCTTCCTGCCTCAGCCTCCCAAAGAGCTGGGATAACAGGTGTGTACCTTACCCAGCTCAAAGGTAACATTTCAGAAGACTGAAACCTTCCTGCGGTCACTACCGGATAGTAATGAGTGGACTCCATTGCTTTGTGCAGTGCTGCATACTCAGACTTTTAGCATAAGCATCAGGTGAAGTCAGGTGGGGTGGCACATGCTGTAATCCCAGTACTCTAGCAGGCTGAGGCAGGGAGATCGCACGTTTGAGCACTGCCTGGACAACTATGGGAGACGCTGTCTCAAAGAAAAAATTTAAGAAGGGTTGGGAATATAGTTCAGTGTGAAGGTCCTAGGCTCACCCTCCAGGACTGAAACAAATACAAATTTTTTAAAAAGAATCTGGGGAGCTAACTCTGCCCTTCCTGAGAGCCAAGGCAGGTTAAGTGGGAAGTCCTTACTCTGAGCAGCTGGCGCTAGGCCACAGGACTCCTCATCATACCAAAGCCCAGCTGACCCCACTCAACCATGAAGAAGGAAGGACGCTCACATGTGTCAAATATTTATTCTCACTGTGCTGGGGCCTGGATGACTACAAGGGAGACTTTGTGGAATTTTGTCACAGGGACCTCTGCACGGACAGGCCAGGTCACCAGAGCCAGAAGATGAGGACTGGGGAAATGGCAGCAGCCAGGAGGCCTGGAACAAGGCATGGGGAGGCCTTCGAGGCTTGGTATTTATTCTGAGGTTGAGTGAAGAGGTGGGAGTGGCAGGAGGGACTCAGCTGCCTCTTTGGAATCTCATTCTCCACGGAGCTCTGCTCACTGCTTTCCTCCCTCACTTGGGGGTGGGAGTCCGCAGTCATATGGCCCCGCAGCCTCTTCCCCTGCTCTGAACCCCCTGAACCAACCATTCTCTTCCCTGGCCCAGCTCACCTGCTCCACTTGTCTGAAGACCCGCAGCAGGTTCCCTCGAAGGACGCCCTGAAGCTCTGTCTCACTCCAGCCCCGACTCAGCAGCTCCTCTATCAGCACCGGGTATGTGGACACGTCCTCCAGCCCCTGAGGGAATCTGTGTGGCCACCCACCAGCCAGTTGTGGGTCCTTAGCCCTGATCCTACTCTAGGGCCTGCTGTCTCACCAACCCCAGACATATATGACTAAACTGAAGGTTAAGTTCTTTAAGCTAGTGGATGCAACTTTGGAAACAAGACTGGGCTTTTGTAGCTCTACCAGCTACAAAAAGATAGAGTGGGCTGGGACTAGGGCATGAGCTAGGCTCCCCTCGGGGACAGGACTACTTAGCAAGTATGGCCACCTGGAGGGGGTCCATTGGGCTACAGGAGGGCCAGGAAGAACCTAGGAAACGGTCCAGGGAGTAGAGAGATGTCAGGTGGGCTGGAACACTCGAGCCTGCGGTCAAGGTCTGAAGGAGGAGAGGACCTCAGGATGGGAAACCAAGACTAGAGGACTCCCTGATGTACCCAGCCCAAGGCACATCCCAGGAAAGCACTCACCGGCCAGAGCCATCATAATTTCCACCAATACCAATGAACTCAGGTCCAATGACTACTTTGATGTGATCAAAGTGATCTAGAAGGTAGAGGTTGATAGTGGATAACAAGGCTAGAGTTAGACCCTGGGATCAGCCCCCCCACCCCCTTTTTTTTTTCCAGGAGGTGTTCTATAGTGCAGCCTGGTCTTGAACTCACAGCAGTCCTCCTGCCTCAGCCTCCTGAGTATTAGGATTATAGGCATATACCATCTTGCCAGCCTAAGTTTTTTTAGTATGGTGCTGAGGTATCGAACCCAGGGCTTGTATAGGCTCGGTAAGTACTTTAACCATTGAGCTACACTTCCAGATCACAGCCTTGGTTTGAGGACACTCAACCCTGGCCAGATTCCCTGCCTACGATTCTGTAGGCCATGGTAGCTGACTCCACAAAGATCATGGCCAGATCTAAGTTCTGAAGTGGCTAGGGGCCAGACATTGGGCATAGAACGGACCTCAGAGCTACCCCTTTGAGCCATTTCCTGCAGTGCTTCTGGTCTCTGCATGTATCCAAGCACTGACAGCAAAAATGAGACTCAGAGAAAGGCATCAAACTTACTGTTGCCTGAGACCTGGGTGGCAGTAGAGAGCTGAGTCTGCTGCCCTGGGCCGTTGGGAGGTCTGTCATTGCTCAGAGTATGTTGGACTGCTGGAGTTGTCCCAGGGGCCTAGAGCCACAGCTGCAGGCAGAGCTGCATAGAGAGCTGAGGTGGGGCTTACCTGCCACAGTGGACACGTTAGCAAACAGGTTACACTGCAGCACCCCCATGGACAAGGTCACCATTATACTGCCACCATTTTTCTTCTACAGGGACAGACAAAGGGACACTCAGTTCAGCCCCTCTGGCCTGATGGTGTGCTTCCTGCACCATGGGCAGGGCTCTCTCCTGGCTTCAGGAGTTGGAAGAGATGTCCCTTTGCTGGCTTCGTGGGTGAAACTGACTTGGCCTTAAGCTTTGGGTTCAAGGGCATGGAAGACCTAGGGTAGTGGCTTTCTTTGTTCAGGCTGAAGAATCTTTAGGTGAAGCACGCCTAGCCCTGGGTGTGAGGGAGGGGATGGCCACTCACTAGAAGCTGCAGGATGTCATCAGGAACATTCAGCAAACTGTAGCACACAGCCCTGGCAGCTGAGCGGGAGAAGACCACAGGAGCCTGTGACACCTCCAGGGTCTCCCTCATCAAGGTGTCCGAGGCATAGGACAGATCTATCATTATACCCAGGTGGTTCATTTCCTCTGTCACTCTCTGCAGGGACAATTGGGTTTTGGGAGGGAGACTGTGTCAGGACACAGGTGTGTGCACATACCGGCAGGGAACAAGTGGGGTATGGGACTAAGGTCCTCACCTTGCCAAAGCTTGTCAACCCACTGACATTGGTGTAGAAGTGGTATAAGAACTTGGTGGAGCTCTCTGCCCTGCAAGACAGCCAGAGGAGGAAAATCTAGCTGGTTGTATCTTGAGTACCAGAAACTGGGAGACTCTGTTTTTCCATCCCTCCCATCTCCAAAACAGGCGAGGATGCTGCTTTGTGGGAGTATGTGAGATGTGCTGGAAATCTGGCCTCCCTCTGTGGATGGCTTTCTTCTCACCTCTGGTCAGTCCCATTCCAGTGATGGGGCAGTTTCCCCACCATGCTGCCTCCATGTTACCTTGGCAGGAACCGTACTCACCAGGGTGTGCTGCAGGTGAAGGTGAGTGTCAGGTAGCGCACTCCCAGCAGACAGGAACTTCGCAGCACAGAGAGCCTATCGTCCAGTGAGTGACCACCCTCTACACCAATGAGGCAGGCCAGCTTGTGAGTGCTACTCAGATCTGGAAATGGAGGCAGAGTCAGGTGTGCAGAGTCCAGGGGTAGAACTGCTGGAGTGAGCCCAGGCAGTCCCCTCCTATGCCAGCTCACCTTCAGCTGAGGTCACAAGCTCCAGCTCAGGGTAGGCGTCGCACATGCGGTGGATGAGGTCAGTCTGCTCCAGGGTGAAGCGCACAGCATCCCGGTCCTGAGTCTGGCATGTGATGTGGGCCGACCAGAACTAGAGGTGGTTTGGGGTCCAGAATGAGCTCAGGGTAACCTGAGCCCCCTACGCCATCCACTCCTGTCAGCACTCCTCAGGTCGGAGCCCCAAGTAAGGCACTGCGTAACCCCATGGTACCAAGATGACTATGGATCTTGGTGTCAGTGGCCAAACTGTAGACTCAGGACCCGTCATAGATTGCCATTTGTGCACATGCTACGTGGATGCCCTGGGCCAATCTGCCACATCCTTTTTCCAGCCATTCTCACTCTGATTGGTGATTTTTCTGGTCATTTCCCCCATGTCACGATGACCCTGGGCACCCATGTGGCTCGTCTACTCAACCTCCAAGACTCTCACATGCTCCGACAATACGTGAGGCCACACAGCATGCATTATGTTTCTGTCTCCTGGAGGCCAGCCTACCCAGGTTTCTGGGACCCCAACATTCCCCAGCATCCATGCTGGCACTCCGTATGTCCCTGTGGTACCTGGGCACCCACAAGGCCATCCTTAAGCCTGTCCAGGCTGGTCTGGCCATGACTGAAACTGCGCAGATTCACGTCCTGCAGCCTGTTCTGGAAAAGCTGTCTCAGGAGCATAGGCAGGTCGTTGTGACTGAGGGTGGCAAGATGAGGTCAGAGAAGGGCCACGGCCTCCAGCTCAGGCAGGACATGATGTGGCTGTACCTACTCTCCCCACCCCACTAGGGGTCACGGAGAAAAGGCTGGGTTGGAGGGTCCACTAGCAAAGGGGTCATGGTGGGAAGGCACCCATGGGTGATGGAGACAGCACAGTGTGCCTGAGGCCTCCTTGCTGGTCCGGGGGTTAACTCACCTCCTTGCCACATCTACTCACCCGTCCACTAGTGGGAAGTCTCGCATCAGGGCCTGCACACGACCTCTGAGGCCACTGGTGCCCCGGGTGCCTGGTGCAGTCTGGGTGCTGTGTGTGCCCGAGTGTGCAGTCCGCAGGTTACAGGCTGTAGCAGCAGCAGCAGCTGGAGCAGGAAGAGCGGAGCCAACCGGGAGCACGAGCAAAGGGCGCAGCGGCCTCCGGAGCCCGCGGCCCGCGTGTTTCCTAGGGGCAGGGAGGCAGGCGGGAGGGTAGCGGGCAGGCAGGGGACAGGCAGAGAGCGACAACGGGGTTCTAGCCGGCGATTCTGGTGACTTCTAAGGCACAGCCTCAACGTCGCCCGAAGGGTTTTACAGTCACGACTCGCTGGGACCTTCAGCCGCCAGGGGGCTTTACCGTCCTCCGGCCCCAGCCAGGAGGGCGACCCCATCGGCCTGCGGACCTCTGCCGGGCACCACGCTTAGGTGGTGGGCTCCTTCTGGCCTGCCTTGGCTGGTCACCTCCCTCTCCCTCAGCCGGGATTCATGGACCACACACAACGGGGGCCGGAAGTCAATGGGGATGCTGGTGAGGGGCTCAGGATTTTTTTTTTTTTTTTTTTTTTTTTTTTTGGTAGTACTGGGGATTGAGCACAGGGCATTTACGTAGAGCTACATACCTCGCCTGTTTCTTTGTTTGTTTTTTAATACAGGATCTCAGGCTGGTTCTGAACTCATTGTGTAGCCCAGGCTGGTCTCCAATACACAGCTCTCTTCCTGCCTCAGCCTCCCTGGGATCACAGGCGTGCACCACCACACTGGACTTGTGTGGTTCTGGGGAAGGGAACCCAGGGCCTTGGCCTTGCTAGGCAAGTGCTTTAAACAATGCATTATGCCCCCAACCCCAACCCATATTTTTGTTTTATTTTGAGGCAGGGTCTTGATAAATTATTAAGGCTGGGCTTGAATTTGAGATCCTCCTACTTCAGCCTCTCAAGAGTGCTAAGATTATAAGCCTGTGCCTCTTAGCCGAGCCCAGTAATCTTTTTAATTTCACAAACTAACCAGGTGGACATAGAAGTTTAGTTGCACGGATGTGTTCCTTGA
The DNA here is from genome assembly GCA_004027205.1 of Ctenodactylus gundi. NCBI lineage: Eukaryota > Metazoa > Chordata > Mammalia > Rodentia > Ctenodactylidae > Ctenodactylus > Ctenodactylus gundi. The sequence continues at coordinate 16,325 of PVKB01006055.1, read as the reverse complement.
TGAGCTTGGGCCCTACACTCTGAGTTACGTCTCTGTCTCGTTCCAGCCTCCCCGTTCTTTTTTTTGTTTTAGACCAGGTTGGACTCAAAGTTGCAATCCTGTATAAATCTCCCACAGTGCTGGGATCTGGGATTATGGGTGTGTGCCACCACCTCTGGCTAGATCTGTCAAAAATTTCCTATAGTTGTATAAATAAAAATTTAAGAACAATTTTTATAGACCATTTATTTTAGCATTTCGTATTGAATTTTGTTTCTGTAGAAATGGCAGATATACACACCCACACATAAAGACCCTATAGGATTACATGCACCAAGTGTGAAGTAATGGTAGCCAGCGTGGGAAGAGGGTTGCCTACTCCCTGGTCAGTTTATAGGTCATCTCTCTGTGGTGTGGCCATCCCCACAGGGAGGTCAGACAGGAGTAATGGTGGTGCGGGCTGGCCAGAGGGGTAGCGAGGGTGGAAGGAGGGGTTCTGGTTCACACACAGTGGAGCGGCGCCCGGGTTGGTCGACAGCCCAGGCAAAGGTCACTTGCACTGTAGGGGAGGAGCCAGCAGATGTGTGGACTCATGGAAGAAGGAATGAGGTCAGACTAAGGCCCTTGATATGGGCAGAGACGCTTCCTCAAAAAAAGTGGTTTTCAGGGACTGGAGGAATGGCTCAGCGGTTAAAGCGCTTACCCAGCAAGCGCTTAGGAAACTATTAAGTACCTGAGGTCGATTCCCCAGTACCACATAAGCCAGGTGTAGGGGCACATGCCTGTAATCCCAGCACATGAGAGGCTGAGACAGGAGGATTGCTGTGAGCTCAAGGCTAGCCTGGGCTCCATAGTGAATTCAGGACCAGCCTGGGCTATAAAGTGAGATCCTGTCTCAAAAAAAAAAAAAAATAAAAAAAAAAATAAAAATAAAAATAAAAGAGAAAAAGAAAAAAGTGGTTTCCAGGCTGGTCAGCAAGCTGGACAGTATAATCCACTGTTTTCTGTTGAAAAAGTCCTGGTGTAATTTCAGGACTGCACCTGGGCAACATCTGAACCTTCTGGATCTTGACCAGGCCCTGGCTGAGACGGGCTGACATTTGGCCTGGATCTGAACTAGTCCACTTTCTGCAACATCTATATCCTATTCTTCCACCTGGACTCCCTGGAAAGTGGGAAGTGGGCTTACCATTGTCTTTTTGAACTCACTATGTAGCCAGGCTGGCCTTGAACTCATGGTGATCCTCTTGCCTCAGTCTAAGTGCTAGGATTATAGGCATGCATTACACACCCGGCTTACATGGTGCTGGGCAACTGAAACCAGGGCCTTGTGCTACACAAGTGCTTTAACGACTATGCCATTCCTCCAGCCCCAGGGACCAATCCTTTGGTGAACATTACTGTCTGTCCATTGCTGCCCACTGCTCATGCCTTGGGGTTAAAAGCCAAATCCAGCCCAGCTGTTTCTAGCTCTGGCGTTCTGTGGGAGAGCTGAGAAAGATTCATTCTGGTCTCCTACAAGCCAGCTGTGGAGGTCTTCATTTATGAGAATCTAAGAACATAATGAGTGGGAACTTTGCTAATAGTTTATAAGAAGTACAAAAGCAGACAGGTGGAGGTGGTGAATGCCTGTTAATGCCACCTACTCAGGAGGCTGAGGCAGGAGGATGGCAAGTTTGAGGCCAGCCTAGGCACCTGAGAGACACCTTGTTGCAAAATATAAAAAGGACTGAGGATGTAGTAGGTCAATAGTAGAACGCCCCTGTGTTCAATCCCCAGTAAGACCAAAAAAAAAAAAAAAAGTGCAAAAGCATTGCATATGTAGCTGTTGCCTGTATTTATATTAAATTTAGGCAAAAGAAGGAGAATGTATTTGTAATTAATCATTAAAATGTTTTAAAATTAATACACAGGTACAGTTTAAAATGTGTAGTTGTACTAGCAAGCATGATAGTACATACCTGTAATGCTAGAACTCTGGGAGGCTGAGGCAGTAGGATCACAAATTCGAGCCTAGCCTAGACAACTTAGTGATTTGCCTCAAAATAAAAAAAGGGCTGGAGGAATGGCACAGTGTTACAGTGCATGCCTTACAAGCGCAAGGCCTTGAGTTCAATTCCCCAGCACCACATTAAGCCAGGCATGGTATTACAGGCACACCTGTAATCCTAGCACTCCGGAGACTGAGGCAGGAAGACTGCAGTGAGTCCAAGGCCAGCCTGGACTACATTGTGAGTTCAGGACCAGCCTGGTCTATGAAGAGAGACCCTTTTTCAAAAATAAAACAAAACATAAAAAGGGTTCGTGATGTAGATCTGTGTGAATGCTTGGTTTTATTCATGAGTATTGAAAAAAAAAAGTGTGGTTATGATTGGCTAGGTACCACTTTTTTCTTTTTCTCTTTTATTTTTACTTTTATTTTTATTTTTTTGAGACAGGATCTCACTTTATAGCCCAGGCTGGTCCTGAACTCACTATGGAGCCCAGGCTAGCCTTGGGCTCACAGCAATCCTCCTGTCTCAGCCTCTCATGTGCTGGGATTACAGGCATGTGCCCCTACACCTGGCTTATAATTTAAAAAGTGGCACACATCTGTAATTTAAGAATTGTGGGAGGTTGAGGCAGGAGGATTTCAAGTTCAAGCCTAGCCTGGGCAATTTAGTGACTTAGACCCTCCTTCAAAAAAAAAAGAGAGAAAAACATAGAAGGGGCTGAGGTTGTAACTCAGTATGTAAGTCCTGGGTTCAACCCCAGTAACACACAAAGTACAAAGTTTAAGAGGATAGCTCAGCAGTAGACTGCTTGCCTAGCGAGCACAAAGTCCCGGTTCAACCCATTATCAACAAAAGAAATCAACAAGTAAATAAGTGAAAGTAAAGTAAATAAGCAAGCACCTTCTTGAAGGCATCAGACCCTAGCAAGGTAATGAGGGCAGCTGAGGGCTGGGAATGCAGCTCAATTGGAGAGTGAGTGCTCAGCATGCACGAGGCCCTGGGGTAGATCCCCACCACATGCACGCGCACGCACACACACGCACAGCAAGGATTCGGAGAGGCTGGAAATCCAAAGAGTTGAGCCCAGTCTAAGCAGTTTCTTTCCCTAAGGGTGTTGTGGAGCCAAAGGGACAGGGGCTTGCCTCTAGGTCCGCTGTCATGAAGGAGGACCGTGGTGAGCACTCTTTGAGTTGGAACGTGGAGGAACGCACCCTAGAAGGAGAGCTGAGGTGAGTCGAGATTTGTGCCTGCAGGTGTGTGCAATTCTGATTATTAAGCAAAGACAACTCCAGAAGCCACCTCCTGGTCTCTGTGATGCTGGGGCTGGAGCCCCTGAAACCACACTGATAGATCCTTGCCAGCTGGTTACTCGTTAGTGGTACCTATAGGATTGCCAGAGAGAAGGAGCCTGGCCGAGGGGGGAACACAGGGTGGTGGACCTGAAACAGGATGAAGGCGACCTTGGAGTGCTATTCATGCCATCACGAAAGGGTAGACATGGGGCATGAAGAAAGCCAAGCTGCCAAGGTGTTTAGTTTGGGCTTGAATTTGTCATTTTCCTGTTTTAGCCTCCAGGAGTCCTGAGATTACAAGACTGTTGCCCTGGGCCTAACTACATTTCAAAATGTATTTTCTATTTTTTCTTATTTGTTTATTTAAGACAAGGTCTCACTCTGTAGTCCAGGATGGTCCTGAACTCACTATTGAGCCTAGGCTTGCCTTGAACTCACAGCAATCCTCCTGCCTCAGTCTCCTGACTGCTGGCATTACAGATATATACCACCATGACCAGTATATGTAGTGCTGGGGAATTGAACCCAGGCTCTTGGGCTTGCTAGGAAAGCACTTTAACTGCTGGGCTATGACCCCAGCCCTTCATCAACAACTTTTCAAAACCGACTACTTTGCTTATTTTATTTTCTGAGGTGAGATTTGTTTGACAGTTTTTCTTGACCAAGTGATGATCTTTTTGTTGTTGTTGCAGTTCTGGAGGTTGAAGCAGGGGTACTCTGCTACTGAGCTACATACCCAGCCCTTTTATTTTTTATTTTGAGACAAAAGTCTCACTAAATTGCACAGGTGGGACTCAAATCTGTGATCGTCTTTCCTCAGCCTCCCTCAGTGCTGGGATTACAGGTGTGTGCCACCATGCCTGGTTTATGTGGTGCTGGGGAGTTGAATTTAGGGCTTGTGCCTACTAGACAAATGCTCTAATTGCTGTGCTTCTCTTCTGGCCTGTATGCTACACATTCAGCTTATTTTTGTATTTGATTTTGAGGCAGGGTTTTTCTAAGTGGTTAATTTGTCCAGGCTTGGTTCAAATTTGTGATCCTCTCACCTCAGCCTCCCAGAGTGCTGGTATTATAGGTCTGTGCCACTGGCCTCCATTGAAATTTCTATAGAACCTAAAGTTTCAGAATATTTAAGAGTGAAATTTTTCACTGCTTTTGACAAGTCGTATTCATAGAACATCTTTCCTCTGGTTAAAAGTTCAAAAATCTGAAGGTATTTTGTTTTATTTTGTTTTTGAGACAGGGTCTCACTTTGTAGTCCAGGCTGGCCAACGGCGTTTTGTTTTAACATAAGTACTTCTATTTTAAATATGAAATTAAGGTATCTATAATCTTAATTTTGGTTTGGTATGCGCTTTGCCAAAATTATTGATAGTCTCATGAGATGACTTATACATTTTTAATTTTTCTCTGCTTTTGTTGGTCTGCAAATGTATTTATTTTCCTTTTCTCCCCCTTTTTTCTTTTGTAGTACTAGGGATTGAATTCAGAGCCTTCTCACTGAGTGATCTACATTCCTACTCCTTTTTTTATTTTTTATTTTGAGACAGGGTCTTGCTAAATGACTTAAGTTGTGCAGGCTAGGCTCAAACTGATCCTCTTGCTTCAGCCTCCCAGAGTCCTGGGATTACAAGTGAGTACCACTGCATCTGGATATTTTAATTTTTGAAGACTCTTCTTTACACAGAATACAATATTGGTTGTAAGGATTACCACTGGTTGTTCACTGAGTTAAGGATATTTTACTGCATGTGGGCTTCCACTATTTCTGTTGAAAATTCAGCTATTAGTTTCATTTTTGCTCCTGAAGTTAATGTAGTTTTCAAATAATACATGTCTGCTTTTAAGATAATCTTTTGGCTTTGGAGCCTGAGTTGACTCCGAAGAGTGTAGTGGGGGTTACTGTGAACTGTGCTGCTGTATGCCTTCCAAGGAAGGTATGTGTGCGTTCCTGTTAGACATGTACCTGAGCTGCTCAGGTGCGAGGTCTGCAGAGACTACTGGCACCAACCATTGGTTTCGTTAACCATTATCTGTGGTGTGGTAGATTCTTCTGGATTGAGATGCTCCCTCCTGAGGGGGAGGAGGAGGCTCATGAGCCCTCAGGGCCTGGAGCCCTCGTGGGCATGAAGGTCATTAGGTGGTGTGGTGGTTTGGATCAGGAGTGTTCCCCAAAGCCTCATGTTTCTATGGATACTGTATAGGATTGTGAGGTGAGGCCTGGCTGGAGTGGGTGCTTCAGGTTTGAGCTGGAGAGGTGTGAGCTGGCTGCACCCTTCCTCCCAGACTGTGCTGTGAGGATCTCTATCTCTGGAGCTCTGTCTCTGGCCCTGATATGTACTTCCACCATTTTCCAGCCACCTACCTGTGAATGGACTGTGACTTTCTGAAACCGTAAGCTAAAAGAAATCTTTCCTCTCTAAAGTTGTGGATGTTGGGTATTGTGTAAGACAGGTGGATTCCTGGCCCACTTGTGCTGTGTGCTCGAAACCCATTGGCTCCAGCTCAGGGCATGTGACCCTCTTGTCTCAAGACCGCTGAGGTATGCTGGGCCATGGCTATGTAAGGGCACTGAGGCCACTTGGCTGGAGAAAGAGAGCACAAGAATGAGAGTGTGTGAGGGAGCAAGAGAGCACACAGGGGACATTACAAGTGCCAGAAGCAAGTCCTGACAGGACAGTAGTAGCTGAGCAGGAAGATGAGCCCTGGGCGACAGTATGCAGTTTCTGTGAGATATCCACCTCAGTTGGGTGGGCATTTCTGTGACACAATTGACTTGAATCACCCGTAGGCCTGTAAGTGACCCCCACCTATGGTTCTCCAGGCAACCCTCACCCATATTACTGTAAGTAACCCCAATGAGCTCACAGGTTTACCAAGTTGGTCTTAGATGTAATCACTACTTTGGTCTGTTGGCTGTGCCCTATCTAGGATTAAATAGATACTTGCACACATCTCCCCAGGAAAAGTTTCACAAAACTGTCTTTATTTGTTATTTGCTGTAAGTTGTTATTATGAGTATTAACCTTTAATATTAATTTGACTGTTGGAGAGATTATGTCAACTTGAGGCAATCAGGAATCATGCCTGGATTAGGGTTTGGGAACCAAGCCTAGAGTGGGCAATTGAGAACCAGCCCGGATTAGAGTGTGAGTGATTTGTGGGCCAGCAAAATGAGGGAAGAGCACCCTCCAGGTTGTGGGAGGCCCAACAGTGAATGAGGGAAGAACACCCACTCAGAAAGGAGGGAAGAAAGATTGTTACAGCTTTTTCCTCTGGAAAAGCTCTTGCCTTCCTGTCTGTGGACACCAACTTGCTACATGCTGTAGATTTGCATCACAGATTTGCCCCAGTCTCGACTTGCACCCATCTGCCTGTTGCTGATCTTCAGTCTTCAGTCTTCGCCATTGTTCTCTGAAAACCAAGATCTGCAATAGACTCTCACCGTCTGTCCTGCAGTCCCAAACAGATGTTCTACTTCACAGCTGAGAGCCGGACACTAGCTCTCGTACGTGCAGGTCGCCATCTTGGACTATCTCTACCCTCAGATTTGTAAGCCTTCCATATAGATCCTTTTTGTTACAATTCTACCTTTTGAAAGAACCCAACTAATACAATTAGCTATTATTATTGTTGTTCCTATTAGTTATCATTAAGGACTGGGGGGAATGGATACCACGGGGTGGGTGTCTGAGTAGCTTGTGCCTCCTGGAGAGGAGGTTCCTGAGGGATTTTCTAGGTCAGTCCAACAAATGGAGGTTCATGTTCCATTATGTTATCTGACATTTTAGGCTCAATCCAAAGAGGAATGAAGGTCATACATGATCCCAGCAGGTTCCTTGCTTGGGAATCTGAAGCAGAACTCCCTGAGATCCCCAGGTGGTAGCCAGTGGGTCAGCATGTGGACTGAAGTGAGCTACTCAGAGGGAACCCAAAATGGAGCCCATCCCTCTGCAAGCAGACCCACTCACTGTCGTCTTCAAGTGCTGAGCACATTTGGCTGTGTTAGCAGTGGCTTGCCTCAGGCCACTGCTAACAGACTTTTCTTAAGCACCTGGTGGCTGACTTGCCAGGTCTCCTACCAGCCACCAGCATGACAGAGAAGGACACTCACATCTGTTTCCATGCCTAAGATATTTATTTCCAGGAAATGTTTGTGCCCTCACAAGGTGGGATCTTTGTGGGATGTCCACTTCTGCCAGAGGGACATCTGGTAGGACTAACAGGGTCAGCAGAGCCACAGAATAAGGAATAGGAAGGTGGCAACAACTGTGAGGCCTGGGATCAGGTGGGGAGAGGAGCTTGAGAGTGACCGCCTGGGTGTCCAATGTGATGGAATCTCAGTTAGTTTCTGGTCTGGAATCATATATTGTTTTTGAGGCTGATGTGGAAAGACAGAGCGGCAGGCATTGCCCAGCTGTTCCTCTGGCACCATGTCTTCCAGTGGGCTCTGCCACTTGTTTTCTTCTCGAACCTGCAAGTGGCAGTTGGTGGTCAGCAGCCCCCACTGCCACACCCTCTTGATGTACCTACTCAGAACCCAGCATCCCTCTCTTGCCCAGCCCCACATACCTGCTCCACTTGTCTGAAGACCCGCAGCAAGTTTCCTCGAAGGACACCTTTAAGCTCTTCCTCATTCCAGCCCCGACTCATCAACTCCTCTATCAGCACTGGGTATGTAGACACATCCTCCAGCCCCTGGGGGAAACTGGGTGGCCACCAGCGAATAAGCCTCAGACTTAGTAATCTGATTTAAACTCACAATCTTGGTCCTGTGTGTCCTGGGTGCACCGTATCCATTTCTGGTCAGATATGTTGTGTGGAGACTCAGAGCAAGTGTTACACAGCTCTGCTCTTTGCCTTTAGGGGAAGCCTCACAACTTTCCTGGATATTTGCCAAAAATCATTGAACTGTACTGTTAAGCTCTATCCTTCCACTGAATGCATGTGTCCTCCATTAAAAAAAAAAAAAAAAAAAAAAAGCAAAAATCTTCAGAAGCTGGACATGGTGGCCCATACCTGTAATCCCATATTCTGGGAGGCAGAGGCAATTTAGTTTAAGTGTGGTCTGGGCAATTTAGTAATTCAGTGAGACCCTGTCTCAGTATAAAAAGGTCTAGGGGATGTGGCTCAGTAAGAAGGCCCTGGATTTAACCCCAACATCCGCCTCCGCCAAAAAAAAAAACCATAAAAACAAACAAACAAACAAAAACTGGGCAGAGAAGGAGGCAAGCCAACTTTGCAGACAGTTACCTTAGAAGGGGAAATGGGTCTTCTGGGCTGGAAGTGGGGGCATGTGCTAGGTAGATAAGCTATTTGGTGACTCAGCCAAATTACTGCCTTAGACTAGGGACACTGTACTGAAGATAGACAGGAAGCACAAGAAACCGACCCTGGGAATAGGAGATGCCAGGTAAGGCCCAAGGAGATGCAGGTAAGACTATGATGACCAAGTTATGGTAGGTGTGATTGCAAAGGCCCCACTGTTTTCAGGCTACCTCAGATAAGCCACAGGGAAATACTCACTGGCTGGCACCATCGTAGTCTCCACCAATCCCAATGAACTTTGATCCAATGACTGCTTTGATGTGGTCGAAGTGATCTGGGAGATGAAGAGTTAGTGGTGTGGGGCTTCAGGAAGGGGTGCCCTGGAGCTGGACTCTGTAGACTTCTGCTATGGCCAGTTCTTTCATAGCCTGTGTGGCCATCTGAAGGCCTGAGATTGGACCTGAGCTAATCCTATTTGAAGTGCCAGCCATTTGGGTCACTTCCTGTCCTGATTCCCTTCCCTCCTGTCCTCTGGGGAACCTGGTGGGGCCTTCTTTCAAGGGGTATGGAAGGTAAGAAAGAGACAAGGAATATATCTAATAGAGACCACATGACCTATGAAGGTAGAGGCAGAATGCTTTGGTAGGCCCCACAGAAGTAACGAGGATTGGTGCCCAACTCTGTGTCTGTCTGCCTCCCTTTAGTCAACCAGCATAGCAGTATTAACACTGTGGCTCTAATACCACATAATACAAAGATGCTACATATTGCTTCTCATGGACAGTTTGACCATACAACTGGGACTATGCTGAGACCTCCTGGCCCCACCAGGAACTGTTTAGGGACCCAAGGAGCTGGGGGAAAGCTCACCTGCTACAGTGGACACGTTGGCTAACAGGTTGCACTGCAGCACCCCTACGGACAAGGACACCATCACAATGCCACCATTCTTCTTCTGCAGGAGTGGTCAAATGGACACTCAGCTTGTCCCGGCAGTCACATGTACCCCACCCCCAGAGTGCATGTGTGGAAGATGTTTAGCCCTGGCATCGGAGGCCAGAGGAGGCTTCACTTTTATGGGTTTGTGTGAATAAGGATGCCTCAGCTGTGGTTTGAGTGGAGGTGTCTTGGTTCTGAACTCAAGGGGTAGGGGAATATTTACCACCTAGCAAGCATGTCCAACCTGTGGCCTACATGATTTTCTTTCTCGTATATTTTTTAATGTTATAATAAACATTTAAAAAGGAAGTTTTATTACTTATATAAATTTTTAATATTATATATTTTATGTATGGTCCCAAAACCAGCATGTTGCAGGTTGCACACGCCTGATCTAGAACCCCCCCCATTAGGTTCAAGAGGGCAGAGATTATGTTTTATGGGTTTATGCAAATGGCTGATGTTCAGCCAGGGCTCTGAGGAAGTCGAGGGAGCAGGAGCTCAAGTTCAAGGGCTCCTAGTTTAAAACTCTTGCTTTAGTTCCAGGGACGGGCAGTTTCTCACCAGAAGCTGCAGGATGTCATCAGGAACATTCCGAGCATTCTTGCACACACCCTGGACAGCTGAGTGGGAGAATATCACAGGTGCCTGTGACACTTCCAAGGCCCGCCGTGCCACAGCATCAGACACATGAGACAAGTCTACCATCATGCCCAGGCGATTCATTTCTGCCACTACCTTCTGCGGGAACAGGTGGGGAGGAGGGTGTCAGAGTGCATGTCAGAGCACTTTTATCCGTAGGGAAAGGTGGAGCACGTGCATTTTTTGTGGAGTGGCATACGAATAAGGGTTCTTACCTCACCAAAGCTGGTCAGCCCACTCACATTGTTGTAGAACTGATGCCTGTCCTTAGATGAGCTCTCTGCCCTGTGGAATGGCCAGAAGGTTTGGTAATCAGTTCCGACTGGTGGCCATGTCTCGGCCAAAAGGTCCTAGAGGCTCTATCCAACCCTCCTTGCAACCCCTTGGAGCAAAAGTAAGGAAGGTTGTGCCTCACAGAGGAAAGACCCTACTGGGATCCAGTATACTGGTCCCCTCCCACTCCGGGGTTAGTGCCAAATTCTAGAGCTAAATTTTTGCCTCTGGACCCATGGTGAGACCTTGGACAGATCTTTGCCCCAGTACCATCTTCACTGTGCTCACCAGGGTGTGTTGCAGGTGTGGGTAAGTGTCAGGTAGCGCACTCCTAGCGCGTAGAAGGCACGCAGGACAGAGAGGCTGTTGTCCAGGGAGTGGCCACCTTCCACACCAATGAGGCAGGCCAATTTCTGGGTGCTGTTCAGAGCTGGGAACAAGTAGGTCAGGAGATTATTATTTTCAGGAGTCAGAGTAGCTTAATCAAATTTCTAATACCCCTTTCCCCTTCCCCCACTGGGGACTGATCCCAGAGCCTGCTCAATGAGCTACATCCCTTTTTTATTTTGTATTTTGAGGGAGGTTCCCACTGAGTTGCCCAGTCTGGGTTCTCATTTGTGATCCTCCTGCCTCAGCCTCCCAGAGTGCTGGGATTTTAGGTGTATGCTACCATATTGGCAGTCCATCTACCTTTAACAGAGGTTACAAGCTCCAGTTCAGTGTAGGAGTCACACATACGGCGGATGAGGTCAATCTGCTCCAGGGTGAGGCGCACAGCATCTCGGTCCTGGGTCTGGCATGGGACGTAGGCTGACCAGAACTGGGAGGAAGGCCAGGGGTTGGCTTGGAACTCCCAGGGCCTCCACAGTCAGCAAGCACATCACCCAGTGGGCCCAGAGGCTACTTGCAAGGCACTGCTTGTTCTGTGGTAACTGTCAAGCCACCTGGCTGGTTCAATGCAGGCCTTGCAACCTCAGCGTCTGTGACGTGGCATTTTTGAAGTCTCTATGGTAGTGAATTCCCTGTGATTGACTCAGGAATCTCTTGGTACCTCTTTTCTACCCAGCACCCCTTTGCAGCCATGTTGTGGCACTCTGTGTGTCCCTGTGGTACCTGAGCACCCACGAGGCCATCTCTAAGCCTGTCCAGGCTGGTCTGGCCATGGCTGAAATTGTGCAGGTTGACATCTTGTAGCTTGTTCTGGTAAAACTGCCTCAGGACCAGGGGCAGGTCATTGTGGCTGGAAGGAATCCAGAAACAGTCATGTCAAGGAGAAGCAGGTGGCCCCTTGTGCTTCCAGGTCGGGCAAAACATAACCCTGGGGCCCTGTCCCACAGACTATAGTGAGATCTTCTGAGTCCTGGGCTTGGGGGACCCCCTCCAAGAAAGGTGATAAAAGAGAAAGGTCACCTACAAATGAAGGGAGACAGGCCACCTGGGGCTGGCAAGAGGGGGTCTCCTCCCTAGCTCTATAAGCTCAGAACCGCGCAGCTCACACTTGTCCCCGCGTTGCGCTGCACCTTACGCACCCATCCACAAGTGGGAAGTCCCGCATCAAGGCCTGCACGCGTTCTCGAAGGCCCAGGCTGCTGGGGACACCGGGTGTGGCCAGGGAGCTGGAGCTGGAGGCGCCCACTGTGGCCTGGGCTTGGGTTACTGGCCGTGACGGTAGCAGCAGCACCACAAGCAGGAGCAAAGAATGCAGCAGAGGCCACCTGCGAAAAGCGTGGGGTCCCTGCATGTTGCAGACACCGGAACGCCCCAGGCACACGGTCACGGGAGTCTGAGGGGGGCAGAAAAAGACGATGGAGTCTCAGGCCACTCAACAGAGCTGCCTCTACCTCACGAAGAGAGACTCAAGTCAAGGAACGCTGCCGCTGAGGTGGACGCAAGGACTGTGGGGGAAGCCCGCAGGGGGCGCCACAATCCTGCCCACCTCTCAAAGGGCGCCCCCTGCCGGCTGGGAGGACCAACGCCAGGAGCACTCACCAGTCTAGGGCAGGGTCCACACCTGGCACAGATGGGCATACCAAGTAGAACCTCCTCCCCTCCACCCTTGGGAGAATAGTCTTCAAGGATTCTGGTCCGTGGTGCCAAAGAGGTTGGAGACCATCCTTAAGGCAGGCTCTACTTGCTCCTCCCCCAACACCTTCTCCACGGCTTCCACAGGGAATGACCAGGCCGCTTTTCCACTGCCTCTAGAGTTTGTTCTCCAAGCGAACGTGCCTGAGGTGTTTCTCCCAGAGACTGGCCTTTGGCTGAGAGGACTTTTCAGACTGTATCATGTCCCCCACTGGCTACAGCCTACCTACCCCTGGCCTCTTTGAGGGCCAGCCACGTGATTGTCTCTGACCACAGTGCTCTGAGCTGTGGGTGTTTCTGTGCTGGGCCAGGAAAGGGTGGGTGTAGGGAAGGATTCAGTCTGGAAATGGGTAGTTAACCTTACAGGCTGTGGACCCAGACCTTTTCTCCTGCTTTTTCATGCGCCCATGACCACCTCCTGAGGACTTCAGCCGGCAACTGGGAACTGTCACAGGCACCTCTCCCTCAATACCCGCCGCTAGTCTCAAGAAAGTGCTCCCTTTACAGAAGTTGCTGAACCTGCCTAAGAGACTCATGAAAGACACTGGATGAGAACCCAGGCCCAGAGGGCATCTAGAGAGGATGGGGCATGTTTACGTAATAAAGCAGGGACATCGGCAGCTATCTGAGTGGAAGGAAATGAAGTAATTTCCAGCGTAGCAGAGTCCCCTACCGAGCACCTTCCACCCAGGGCTTTTGGCTGACCTACTGGCCAGGATTGCTCCTACCTCAGTGTGGAAGCTGGGTCAGAAGTATAGATCCTAAGGAAAGGCCTGGAACATGGGTTCTGCAGCTACCCCTGCCTTATCTTGTGGATCTTGAGACTCTAGCTCTCACAGAAACCTCAAGGGTTTAGTTCCCGTCCTTGCCCGGTAGGCCCCACCCTATTCCGTGCTGGGCCCTACTCCTCCTGCTGCTTCCTCCGCGAACCCTCCAATACACGTTCAGCCCTACTGCCCTCTCATCGAGGTCCCACTAACAGTGGCTTTGAGAGCAGTGCCCCAACTCCCTCATCCCCAGAGACTTGCTTCTGTTTTCTGTTTCTGTCTCAGCTTCTTAAGAATTTGCTTTGAATCTTGGCACCTCCAGGAGCTGCTTCATTTCTGGAAACTTCTTCAAGTAACAAAACTGAGTGCATAAAGGACTTAGAGACATGAGAAGATCTTCTAAAAAAGCAAGTGAGCAAACATTTCCAAAGGATCTTGAGGACCTGGACGTATTTTAGGGCCTGTGCCTGCTGTTCAGGAGGAAGGCAAATCCATGGTGCTGTGCTGGGGCTAGTAGATTAAGTCCTTGCTTAGCTGATGGGCTCTGTTGGGAGGCACGTGAGTGCTCTAGGGAGCTGCTTCAGATGACAGCCAGCTGTGTCCTTGCTCTGGGTAGTTTGGGCACTCTGGCTTAGACCTCTCTTCCACCTCCACCCTGCCCCATTGCCAAGTAACAAGGGGAGAAACTCCACTCAAAGATGTGGATCTGGGGATAAACACATGTTCTTTCCTTGGCTGATAGTTTCCAGGAAGTGGGGGGTACAAAGAACAGGGAAGAGATAAGCAGGAATAAACAAATAGCAGCTGCTGATGAGTGGGTGGAGATTATCAGTTTTTTGAGTTTTTAAAAGCTTTTCCCCAGAGGCTGAATGCCTGTTATTTCAGGTCTTGGGGGAACTTTTTTTTTTTTTTGAGACAGGATCTTGCTCTGTAGCCCAGGCTGGTCCTGAACTCACTGTGGAGTCCAGGCTGGCCTTGGACTCATGGCAAGCCTCCTGTCTCAGCCTTCCCTGTGGTGGGAAGGCTGCATGCTGAGCAAGGTAGTATATATTTATAATCCCAGCTATTTGGGAGGATAAGGCAGGTTTGCAAGTTCAAGACCAGCCTGAGCAGCATAGAAATCCCTTCTGAAAATGAAGTTAAAAGGGCTCGGGATGTAACTAAGTAACAGGGTTCTTGCTAGTATTTACAGGCTCTGGGGTTAATCCTCAGCACTGCAAAACCAACCAGCCTCCCCGCGCAAAAAAAGAAACCACAAAACGATTAGTGAAAGAGCACAATTTCCCATAACATCCAACTTCGGTCCTTAAACATTGATCATGAGGTAAGCATACAAAGCCAGCCATGGACACTAAACACACCCAGGCCCTTATACACTCAGGGGCAGGTGTGTAAGCACTGAAACCCACACATGTGAATTTTTAACCAGCAAGTCAGACTGCCCCTTAACCTCTCCTGAAACCATCTCTGTGCACTGCCCTTTGTGGGGGAAAAGCTATGCATGAATACATGAGTGAAAGGCTTTTATTTTTTTCTTCCTTGAAACAGGGTCTCAGTCGCCTCGCCTGGTCCTGAGCTCACTATGTAGCCTAGGCTGGCTGTGAACTCCCAGGGATCCTCTTGCCTCAGTCCTGCTATCTCAGCTCCTCAGGGGAACTCTAGACCAGCAGGGGCAGGCTGTGCTGAGGGCCCAAGTGTGTCCCAACCAAGAGCAAAGTCTTGACCTGTCTGCCCTCCCAACTCTGTAACAGTGTAAGGCCCAGATATGGACACAGGGACAATTTGAGGCCAGAGGTCATCATAAGAATTGTCTACATGTTGTGATAGATATGTGCACAAAATACTCAAGTTCATGGTAAACATTATGGAGCACATGTGTACATATGAATAACGTGGGGAAAAAAGAATTAGCCACATGCTGGTAGTGGGACGAATTGCAAGCAAGGTGGAGGCCGGGAATTTCATGGCCTGACTCCAGAGCTGACCTCCAGTGTCTCTGAGCCTCCCCGCCCTCTCCTGCTGCCCCCGTCACCGCATCGCCAAGTTCCCCTGGCCCAGCCTCAGTCGTCTCCAGGCATCTTCTGCTCCTCCACCCCTTCCCCAGCTGAGGCTGCTTCCGCCTCTCGCTTCGTCCTGTCTCTTTGCCTCTAGTCCATTCCCCGCAGGAATATGTCCCTCTTTTAAAAACTCAGATATCAAGGACAGGGCAATGGTTCAATGTGAAATGTGGCTTAGTGTGTGAAGGGACCTGTGTTGGATCCCGAGTACCCCAAACAAATCCAGTGTCACTTTCCTGCCTGGAGTGTTTTTTTTTTTTTTCATTTTTCCATTGCTTTTAGGATATAGTAATTCTTTTCTTTTGCTTTCTAGTGCTGAAGAGTTTACTCCCGCCAGCATCTTCAATCTCAGCAAATAGCACAAACCCCTTGCCTTGTCTTTTAAACTCTGCCGATGCCAGCCATGATGCCTTCCCCCACAAGGCCTTGGCATGTGCTATACCCTCCGCCTCCAAGTTGAGTTAGGGCCAGGAAAGAAAATCTACAACTCCCCATATTATTCTCTTTATTGGTATGTATTTGTGATATATAATAATTACATTCAACTTGAGGAATTGGTGCATGTATATATTACATCTTGATCATTTTTACTTCCGCCTTCATATCTATTTATCCACCATTTTCCCTTTCATTCTTTGAAAAAAATCTATATTCCTATTTTCTTTCATCACTTTCTTATTTTTTACTTTTTTATACTTTGCTTTTCTTATTTTAGAGAAGCCATGTGATAATTACTCTTCCTTGTCTGCTTCATTTTGCTGATTGCGATGGCCTGAAAGTGCATCCATTTTCTACAAAGGACTCAAATTTATCTTTATTTATGGCAGAGCAATACTCTATTTGTAAATATATCACATTTTCTTTATCCATTCATCTGTTGATGGATATGATAGCTGTTTCCTGGATTTAGCTGTTGTGATTTGCGCTGCTGTAAACATGGATGTGTATATGTCCTGTTCTATGATGACTTTAACTCTTTTGGGAAGATCCCCAGAAGAGGTAGCGCTGGATCAAATGGGATATCCATTTGCA
>PVKB01006054.1:0-75726 GCA_004027205.1 Ctenodactylus gundi | reverse complement strand
ATGAATATATTTTAGTTTGCCAAAAGGAGAATAATGGGTCACATCCATCTGCCAGAGACAATTAGTAGAAGTGCCTCGAGGATTTACACCTGCAGGTTGTAAAGGAAGATTAAAGGGAGCACAAGAGGGACATTGTCGAACAATTTTTTGAGCCTGTCAGCGAGCAATATGATGTTTGAGTTGTAAACCTCATGAGTTAGTATGATGTAAAGTATGTTCACAAGAGGCCAACTCAACATTACCAACTAATAATTGATCAATTGTGTGATTTTCTTTTGACAAGGGCCCGGGAACATTAGAATGAGCTCAAATATGAGTAATAAATAGTGGATATGTCCTTGAAGTGAGAAGTGAGAAGAGATAGTGGAAAAGATACTGAATAGGTGTCTTAGAGAAGAGAGGCAAGGTAACTTAATTTATTAGAATAACTGTCAGAACAGCATATTGTTAATCACTAACAACATTTAGAGGTATAGAAGGAAAATCTCTTAATAGTAAACAAATAGCCGTAAGTTCTCCTTGTTGGACCGACATTTGGGAATAAGTCTCCACCCAAGAACCTTGAGTTCCCCAATGTCCACAACATCCATGTGTAGAGGCGTCAGTGAAAAAGGTAGGGCCTTGAACAGGGAATTGAGCTATTATTGAAACAGGAAGAATGTTATGTGTTTTTAACAAAGAAAATAATTTTGAAGGAGAATAGTTAGTGATTTTCAAATTGACCTAGATAATCAGCACAAGCAACTTGCCAAGATTGTGACATTTCAAATAGTTTTGGAATCTGAGAAGAACTTAATTGAGTTATTATAACCTCAGGATCTCTACCCTGTAATTGTCGTATGCGATGTCTTTCCTTGTAAATTAATGAAGCAACCTTATCTAGATACACAACCAGTCCCTTGGATTGGCGATTAGGTAAAAATATCCACTCCATCAATTGATCCTTTTTTCCTATAGAACCTGAAGGGGAGTGCGGAGTATGGAATACATAAAAGTATAAAGGCAATTTAGGATTTATACGAGATACAAAAGCAGAATTTAAACGTTCCTCAACAAATTGTAGTTCTTTTATAGCTTCTGGGGACAACTCTTGAGCTATCTAATCGAGGATCTCCCTCTAAAGTAGCAAATAGATGTTGAAGTTGATTAGTAAGAATACCTAGAGAAGGTCAGATCCAAGTAATATCTCCTAACAATTTTTGAAAATCATTAAGTATATTAAGATTATCTCTACAAATTTGAATTTTTTGAGGCCTAATAACCCGTTGTTCCACATGATATCCTAAATATGAGAAAGGGGGATCAAGTTGTACCTTTTTAGGCACACATAAATGATAATTTTCTAATTGTTATTGTAGTTCCTGATAAAAAAGATCCTGGAGGTGAACATTTGGAGCAGCCAGCAAAATATCATCCATGTAATGATAAAGAATAAAATTAGACTGTTTCATTCTCATAGATTGTAATGCCCTGTCAACAAACTCTTGACATAAGGTAGGGCCATTAAGCATCCCCTTAGGAAGAACTTCCCATTGATAACTAGTAACTGGCCATCCATTATTGTATTGTAGGAATGGTAAAATCAAAATTTTCTTTATCCTCTTCTTGTAATGGTATAATAAAGAAACAATCTTTTTTAAAAATCAATTACTAAAACAGCCCAGCCTTCAGAGATCATAGAAGGCAAAGGCAGCCCAGGCTGCAGAGGACCCATGGGTTTAATACACTTATTTATTTCTCTAAGATCCATAAGAAAACGCCATTTGCCACTCTTCTTTTTAGTAACAAATCCAGGGGAATTCCAAGGAGAAGTGGAAGGTTCAATGTAACCAGCATCTAACTGTTCCTGAACTAAAATTTTTAAGGCCTCGGGCTTTTCTTTTGTTAAAGGCCACTGTTTGACCCATTTTGGAATAGTAATTACCCACTGTAAGGGTAAAGCTTTGTTGAACAGTGGCTATGAGTTTAAAGAGTTGTCATTTTAAAGGTAATCAAAAAAGGTAAGCTCTTTTGCCTTTAAAATAGTGATAATCAACAAGATTATCAGTAAAAAATATACATTTGTGCTAGTATTTTTATCAATACCTAAGATTATGAAAATATAGTAAACTCATAAAAACATTTTATGAGAGTGCATAAAATTTTTGTTAAAGAAGTTAATTTAGCATAAATGTAAACTCATCCAAGTTTATCACCTTAAGACAGCAACCCTCAGTACTTATAACTGAAAGCAGAATGTCCAGTTAATATTTAATTTTAAATATAACATTTAATAAACAGAACATGAGATGTGATGAAAATACTTTAACTCTTAGCATCTTATAAACCGAGGTTTGTTTGTATAGTTACCACAAAGCAAGATACCTTATAGTCATTACATCTTTAATGTCAACATTATATTTGAAAATATTATGTTTATGCTTTTAAGTACAAGAATTTTTATACCAGAAATAATATATTAACTAACTAGATTGGCCAGACACCAATTGTGAGAGACTATCTGCTTAAAAATGTATTTGTTATTTTGGCCAGACCAAACCCAAATTGTCACCTACATTATCCACAGCTGTGTTATAAATGAAAGTTTACTTGACTATTTAAAACAAAAGCCCGTCCTGCCCACATCCGACAGAACAAACTGGCAATTTACTCTCTGTCAAAAATCGTGTCTTAAATTCACATATTATAAATTGTTTAATAAATGACATCTACACATTTTACATTGTTAGCTGGACTATAATAAGCCCCCATAATGTAAAGGTTGACTTTAAAGTTATCTTATAAAGCACTTAAATTTATAATTTTAGCCATTATTTTAAATTATTATTTTTGATATAGAATCTTTTGATAGTCATTATTGTTGCAGCATGTTAAAAACATTTTAAGTTTTGACTGTTTTACTAATAAAAGGAGCAGAAAGCATCAAGGAAATGTTATATAAGCAATGAAACCGGTATAAATATCAATCTGTGGCTATAGCAAAACATTTTATACTATCCAAAATTTTAGTCTGTGAGTAGGAAAGATAGAAGGAAAATCTGGACCCTCTAACACAGACCAGTCATGGCCCCTTTCTGTGGCCCACTATCTGGAGTCAGAATTGACAAATAGCCTGTCCACGGCACAGAAGGTGGAAAAGTAAAAGCGTTAGCCCCCAACAGCGGCGCAGTAGGCTCTGGGTCGCTCTGAGCAGGGAACACACTAGGGCAAAGAGGCAATCCTGAAGGGGATTTGGGCGCAGATCCCAATCAACCCATTAAATGTCTCATAGAATCCGTAAGTCCCTGTGATTGTTCTGATACAGGGAGCTCCTGCAACTCTGAAGAATAAGAACTGGAATCAGGATCACTCTTACTATCTGAAGAGGCGGCCAGATCCGCCGCACCCCAGCAAGGTCAGCAACAGGCTCCTTCATCCTCACAGGACCGACCTCCCAGGAAGCCTTCTCGGAGTTGGTTTCAAACTCTAAAGCCTGAGTAACAGCACTACAAAGAGACCAAAGCTTCAAATCCAAAACATTTCCCTTCTGATGCTCTTGTCTACGAGTTTTAACTACCCGTTGCCATTCCTTTCAGTTCAACTGAGCCTTACGCTGACACTCAAACCAATGGCAGGCTTCCTCAGCCCTTTTTAACAGGCTTTTACTAAGCTTATCCTTTACTTTCACTCCTGTAGAGTGAAGGAATGCCCTGATCAAACGTGCATACTCGTCTTGCAATGAGGGGGATTTCCCATGATTAATGCCGAAAGTACTCGGACAAACCCCGCATGTTTATGGAGATTCTCACTCTTCCGGTTCCGTCCCCTCGAGCCCCACGTTGGGCGCCACTTGTTGCGGTCCACTTGTCCTGGAAGGGAGGAAAGAACAAGAAGACTCAGATAAAACACACACACATGCACATATAGGGGAAGACTGCAGCAACCAGAGACTGCGCTCTTTATTTTTATAGGTCCCTAATCCCCAGCCTTGGGCTCGGGTGCTGGCCTAGCAAGGGCACCGCCCTCTCCATCTGCTTTGTCATGGCCTGGGCCTTTTCGTCCTTTGTGTTCCGTCTGAGGTGCTCACTTTGGACTCACGAATGAAGCAGGGTTCGTGTGTGTTTCCAACCAGATTTTTACATCATAGTTCAGTTACCCTCACATGTGCCCAGAAGCTGGTAGTACCAGCAGAGACAGCAGATGGGGCTGGGGTGAAGACAAGCTTTGGCAGCTGCCAGGAATTGGGTGCTGCTGTAATGCAGAAACAAACAAAAACCCACTTCTGGTTTTCTTTGTCCCTCCGTTTTCTTTTGGTTTTGGTTTTGTTGTAATGAGCATCTACACAGGGATGCATTGTGTTAAATTGTGGTAGTTAGATGTTGTTTCTAAGGTGTTGAGGCATATTTCAGGGGGCTGTGGTGGGGAGAACAATGCCCTTACCTAAGTGTTGTTCGTTCTGGCAGGCCAGGGTGCTCTGGTCCTTCCCAGTGAGTGTGGCCCAATATTTTCTCCTCCTTTTTTTTTTTTTTTTTTTTTTTTGAGGCAGGATCTTGCTCTGCAGCCCAGGCTGGTCCTAAACTCACTGTGGAGCCCACGCTAGCCTTGACGCTGCTGGGAAGTTGAACTCAAGTACTTAGCATTTGCTAGGCAAGTGCTTTAACCTCTGAGTCATTCCTCCAGCCCCAGTTTTCTCCTCCTTAATAAAAGGCAAATATATACCTTCTCCAGAGTCTGCTCACCAGTACTCTTCTAGGATGCCCCCACAGTCAGAGGATGCTGGGCTGGTTCTGGAGTCAGTCCTCTTTCTGTGCTTCAAAGCCTCTGATGAGCAGTAGAGGTCCCCTCAGTACAAAGCAGGCCTCTACTTAAATGCAAGTTTTTCTGTTTTGCCCATAACCTTACCATTCCCTAACCCACCTGGTTTATATTTGAAATGGAGAGCTGTGCCCAGAGACTGGAAGAGCTTGGGCTGCATACTCTCTTTAGGCTCAGGGCGCGGGTGACTTGGGTTGGGTGACAGTGAGGGAACAGCACAGCATCAGAAGCGCAGCCGTGAGTTTTAATAAATGCGGACTATTTGAGCAGGAGCCCACAGGAAAGAAAAATGGAATCAGGTAGTCATATTTCATTCTGTTGGGGTGCATTTTTCTTCTCGTGGGGCCTGCCCTTGAGAACAGAACATATCAAATGTTCAATCAAAGAATATTTTTGTAGTCATGCTAGGAATAGAAAATAATGCAGACTTTGCCTTCTTGAGGCAAATATTTTGCTGGAAGGTTATAATCAAAGTCAGAAGGAAATCATAGCCACAGCTTTTGGGGAAGCTGTGATCATTTAAAATTAATTGCTTTTAAGCTTTTCCCTGAACATCTCCTTTGTTTTCTGTGAGCGCATCTCTTAGGCCCTCCTTCAGAACCACTGCATTCGAGTTGGAGGAAGATTTGGGCAGGCATCCCAGGAAACAGCCCAAAAATATGCCCTCACTGCATGTCCTTCACCCCTCTCCCTGTCGTTCTTTTGTTTGATGAAACCTCCCCCAGGCTGGGGCCGAGACCCTCTGGCCACGAGTCTATTCTGTGTTGCCTCTGTGGTAAGGACTCTGTGTCATTCTAAACTTATTGAAACTCAAGGCTGTGTTTCTGATGTTGTGTTCTTTTCACCCCGGCCAGGGTCTGCAGCTCTGGCACTCAGGTACCCTGGTGAAGGCGGGGCATGGCATTTGGGAGCAGCCCATGGGGCATTTAGCAGAAGCAGAGCCCTGTGGGACTGGTTTGCCCTGCATGCTTTGCTCTGCCATTGGCGTGACTGCCCGGTGCTGTAACCATGGTCCCGTGTCCTTCTCTCTGTGAGGTTGGAAGTCCCATGGGACAGAGATGATGTCTGAATCATCTCTGTAGCCCAAGGGCCTGCCTGGGCCCTGGCATATGATAATAATATAAATAACAGTTTTATTAAAATGTAATTCACGTATCATAAAGTTCACCCATTTTACTGTTAGCTCAGTGGTTTTCAGTATATTCCTAGAGTTGTGGAGCCTTGGCCACAGTCTTAAGTTCAGGGCACTTTCATCACACTATAAGGAAACCCTGTGTCTACTCATGGTCATTCCATTCCTTCCCATTCCCATCCTAGGCCTGAGCGACCACTGTCGATCCGTCCTTCTGCCTCAGCCTCCCAGAGTGCTGGGATCACAGGCCTGCTCCACTAGGCCTGGCGGTTATAACCATTTTGGAGTGTGTGATGGCATGTGTCCTGGAGGTTGCTTCCTTCTGTGACCTGCCTGGCCCACAGAGACATCTGGATGTAGAACCCCCTGCACGCGGAGCTTTGGGCAGCTTCTCTGGTGGGAGAGGCAAGTGGTGCTGCTCATTGCAAGTGTTCCACCTGCCCCACCTCTGTGTACATACACCACGATTTAGGCATGTGGCTGTGCCTGACCTGGAGGGGTGGTCGGCCCTAGGAGTGGGGAGGAGGGGGGTGTGGCTCCAACAAGCAAGAGGAGGAGAAGCAGAGTTGTGAGGGTTTGATCAGAACGGAACAGAGTGGAGAATGTCTGGCACAGGCAGGCAGGGATTTCCGTGCCATTGGAGGAGATGTGGGCCTGGGCCTGGCAGTGTGACCTGGAGCTTTTCAGGCAGAGCAGACCCAGAACCTGACCTCAGCCAAGTGCAGGGATGTGAGCATGGCTTGGGCCCTGGTGGGCAAGGCTGGCACTTGCAGGCTTGGGACAGGAGAGGAGATGAGGCTGGTTGGCAAGGTCATGGGCCAGTTCTAGGAGGCTGCTGGGAGGAGGGTCTGCCTGGAGATCCTGCCAGTGAAGATAAGGGGTCTTCCAGCTAGATGATTCTAGTGCAGGCACAGAGATAGAGGCAGGGCTGGCACAGGGCACTCATGGTGGGGTGAGCAGGATGGCTTGCCCAGCCGGGATCTAGTCCAGGAGCTGGGAGAGCTCTGGGGGAAGAAAGTGGATCAGTTGGAACTGAGGGACCTCTGACAAGCTCCCTGTGATCTGAGGGGAGGGTTCCCGCTGGATACCGGAGAGAAATGGGTGGGGGAGCACCGCAAGCCAGGGGCACCCTGGGAGAAAGGTGGGGCGGGGAGTGTGGGGGATGCTGAACAGCGCGCAGCAGTATCTGCCATTCTAGAAAAGAGGGAGGAAGTGGACTGTGGGGAAGGTCTGCTCCCGGTTCTAGACCTCGCTCTGTGTCCCTGTCTTAGGATGTCTCTGAGGGAAGTTGTGCATTGTACCACTCCTAGGAATAAGGCGCAGCTTGCCTGTGCCCTTCAGGGTCTTCGTCCCAACCCTGGCTTCCCAGCCCTGCTTTGCCCTGCCTGCTGTCATCCCTGAGCCCAGAAATGCTTTGGAAGAAAACTCTTTCCGCATACAGTGAGTTCAATTGTTGCAATAGAGATTTCTGCTGCCATTGTCCCCTGGATTATTTGAGTTGTGTTTTTTGTTAATTGGGTCTTTTATTTTCTTGTGCTGTGTGATTAGGTCCCTGCTGCTTTGAAGTGGCCTTTGTTGGGTGGTTGGGAGGACTTAGTTAATGTGGGTGATCCTCTCTTGGCAGGAGAAGAAACAGCTTCTGCTGTTGAGAGAAGTTGCCTTTCCCTCTTCCGTATCTCTTGGGTTGTGATGACGCCTCTCTTGTCTTGGGGCCTTCAGGAAGACTAAAATAATTTCCTTTGTCTCTGACCTACTTCCTAAGGATATTTATTTAGTGGCATGCACAGGTGCTACCTCAAGATAAACCTGACATTTTTTTTCTTTCAAAATGAGTACTTGATTTTTGTTAGTATTGCCCTGTTTGGCCTGAGGGACCTTCCTTGCCTGGCCTTGTGGCTCTGTCGGCTTATTTGGGTTACTTAAATCCCCCGGAGGGTCAGTGGCTTGTCTTGTTGTTTGACGTTGGTCCCAACCTTCCAAGGTAAATTGCAGTGAGACACTTAGAAAGCATCCCTGTAGGTGGGCTCATTTTCAGGTCAATTGTAGGACCTTTGCCCGGAGCATCAGAGGCCCCGTAAGTGTGCTCAGAATGCTCTTGCTGCACGGCCCAGGGCTCCGTTAGAGAAGGCTTATGGCTTTTGCACACAGAAGGGTACTCAGCACAGGGAAGACACTTCTTCTGCACTTGCTGCCTGGTGTCCAGACAGTGGACCTGCGCGGGCTTGACGGGGCCAGCCCTGAGGAGCTAGGCTGCAGACTTTGGTTGTCCTCAGCATCCGGCAACTCAGACAGATGTCTGGAGGGACAGTGTTGTAAGAAATCTCTGCAGTGATTTGGTCATCACTTTCCAGCAGAGCTTCCTCTGGCCATGGGAATGTTCTTCCCCTCCACAGTCCAGCAAGGTGGCCGTGAGCTTCGTTGGCCCATTTGAACACTCATAGCTAGTGCACCTGAGGACCTAGTACTTTATCTGCTTCTAACTAAATTAAAAGTGAGCAGGTGCTTGTTCCTAACGTTGTCTGCTGTGTTTGGCCCCACAGGAGTGGATGGACTGAGAAGAGGGCTGGGCTCTGCTTGTGCACTGTAGGTTGGGTTTGAGCTATCCCTCACGCAGAGTTTGGTCACAGAGCTGTGATCTTCCTGAGAAGCCCTGGCCTGGGACTCTAAGCCTTTCCCAGACTGCTAGATCTGCCTTCCTGCTCGTGAGCACTTTAGTACCTCAGACCTGTGTCTGCGAGGCTTGCACTTATCTTCCTCTCCTTCCTAGTGAATGACCCTCCATCCTCCCAAGATGCGACCCTTAAAGTCACCCTCAGCATCTCCTCATCACCTTCACTGAAGTGGCTGGCCAACCCTTTTCCCTCCACCTGGTTCCTGATTTTCTTAGTTACTTTTTCATCACTGTGACTCAATACCTGACATCTACACTAGGGAGTGAAGATTTATTATAGCTTACAGTTTCAGAAGGTCTCAATCTGTCTGTGGGCAGGCGGTTAGACAATGGTAGAATCACATGGTGGGGCCACAGCTAGTGCTCCAGGAGACAGAGGTCCTCACAGCAGCATGGCAGAGCTGAGACCAGTCTGGGAAGAAGGGCGGCACCAGCACACGCCTCTCCAGGTCAAGCCCCAAGCATCCGCCCCTTCCAGCCATGCCCCACCTCCCAGCAGTACGTAGTGTCCATAGGAACATGAAGCTTTTGGGGGACACTCCAGATCCAACAGCACTGACCTGTGCAGTTCCTATCATTTCAGCACTGCTGAGAGCAGGCCTCTGTTAGCTTCTGACCAAGGAGTACAGCGCTCCCTCACAGCCCCGTGCTCAGACCCTCTTTTAAGTCATTTGACAGCCAAAACTCTTTTTAAATTGCCAACAGAATTATTTTTCTTGCATGGGGCATCATTGCTCAGGCATGTAATGCCAGCATTCTGGGAGGCTGAGGCAGGAGAATTGTAGATTCTAGTCTGTCCTAGATAACTTAGCTACTTACTGAGACCCAGTCTCAAAATAAAAAGGTGGGGGTGGTGGTTCAGATATAGTTAATTGTGAAGGCCCTGAGCTCATTTCCCAGTACTAGAAAAAAACATTATTTTAAAACTTGCCTGTTTAAAATGTTGTACTCCATTGGAATAAAGACTGAACTGCTCAACATGTCTGATAGGGCCCTTCCTGGTGGATTGGTCTGTGTGTCTTTCACAGGAACCTAAGCTTCATGAACTGCTTGCAGATCTTTGCAGAGAAGGCTCGGGCTGTGTGTTCTGACTATTCATCCTTGCCTGGGAAGCTTCCTTGGCCCTCTCTGGCTAGATTGGGAGCTGGAACACCCTCTGCATATCCTAGGGTTGCCTCTTGTCACCGTCTTATGTCATTTTCTTTTTACTGAGTTATACTCTCTACTGGACTGGATCCCTTTGAGTGCAGGGCCTGTTACCATTCAGCTCTGTCTCTGAGCGTCAGCACAGGGCCTGACCTAGAATGAGCACCAGATCCATGCGTTGTGCGTAATTGAATGAACGAACAAATGAGGCTGGAGGAATGGCACAGCAGTTAAAGCGCTGGCCCAGCAAGCACAAGGCTCTGGGTTTGATTCCCCAGCCCCACATAAAGCTGGGCGTGGTGGTGCATGCCCTTAATCCCAGCACTTGGAAGGCAGAGATAGGAGGATTGCATTGTGTCCAAGGCTAGCCTGGGCTCCATTGTGTGTTCAGGACCACCCTTGACTACAGAGTGAGACCTCGTCTCAGAAAAAAAATTGAATGAGGAGGCTATTTCCCACTGCCCACACCGATAACCCACCCGCCTGTATTGCTTCAAACAGCTAGCCAAGTAGAGTTCAACGGTGGAAGAAGTCCGCCTTGAGATTAGACAAGTTAATCTTTCAGTGGAAATTCAATCCTCATATTTCATTTTCAGGCCACTTTGTGTAGCAAAGTAGTTTAACTCGGAGCAGATTTCTGCTGTGCTGATGGTTAATTTCATGGCCCGTGGAGGGTCAGCGCACTAATGCCAGGAACACGGCGACCCCAGCACCGCTCGCCGCACACAGTGAAGCCAGCCCTTTTGGTTTAGAGAAGCAGGATTCAAACATCCTTCAGCAGGCTGATTTGGAGTTAACAGGGGTGACCCTTTCAAGACCATTTTTAAAAGCTATAACATAGATCCCTCCCAGCCCATATATTTTCCTTTCTCCATGCAGTTCAAAGGGGCTGAGCCGTCGCGTAGGTTTTTGCCTGCGATCTTCAGCTTGACCCTGGTTGTTTAAATCTGCCGGAGGAAATTTGAACAAACTTGTACTTTGGTAATTCTTCTACCTCTGTGAACCTTTAACCTTAAGGTTTCTTTCAGAGCCGGGGGCTGCGTTGTCACTGATCGTCGCTGCTGGGGCTTTCAAAGGGCATTGTCCAGTGCGTCTGTTTTCACTTTGCTACTGGAGTTCTTTGGAGGAAGGGTATTAATTCAGACCTGATTCCAAGACAGGACGAGGACTTTTCAACTTGCCCCAGAGCTCAGGAGTGGGGAAATGAGTGTAATGCAAGCCTGTGGCTGAGCCAGCCATCGCTCTGCAGAAAGCCCGTAACGGCAGAGGGCGAGGAGTCCTGACGGCCGCTCTCGATTGCAGCTGTCCAGTAGAATACCTCAGTTTTGCCACGTCTTGTTTGACAACATGACAAGAGAGATGGCCGGCTCTGGTCAGCAGGCCCTGGGTCCAGAGTTCCTCCTGAGCGCTGAATGCCCGCATCACCAGGTCACCTGGTCAGGCAGAGGTGAACTTGGGGCCATGCAAACCTTTGCAAAATGCAACCAGGAGAGGAAACTCCTGGGGAGAGAGGAAGACTCCTCAAGGTAACAGGGTAGAGATTTGACACTGGTCCTGTCCTGATCTGTCACAAGTCTTGTCCTGATGCTGTGTAAGGGGATACCTCTCTACTTACCCGCCTTTCACTGAGTTCTGCTGCTAGCCACTGTCACCTGGAGAGGTGTGACGGCACTGTCGCAGGCCCTCAGAGACCTCAGGGCTCTTGTCATGGGGTGCAGTGTTTGAGACTGGATCCCTAAGAGGAGAGGCCCCCAGTGCCTCTCTAAGTGACCCCTTTGTCTGTCATACCCTTTGCATCAGACCAGGGGCTGTTGGATCACCTGACCTGATTCCTTGGTTCTGTTTATTTCTTTCCCCAGGATTTTGTGTGCCTTAAAGACTTGGTTAGGAGTTCTTGTGCCTTAAGCTGGGCTGAGGTAGAAAAAAAAGTGGTTTCTCATATGAGTTCACTCGTAGCAAACCCTGAGTGACATTTCAGGGATCTGGGTTTCTGTGGCCTACAGGGCAGAAGTGACTCCTACTTACCTGTAGCTCTCCTGATGGGAGAGGCTGCTGCTACAACAGTAAGCAGAAAAATATGCAATTGTCAGTTGTGATAATCACTAAGAAGAATTTTATAAGGTACCTGAAGGGAGAAGGGCTGATAGATGTGGGGCATCTACTTAAGATCAGAGGTCAGGGAAGGCCTTTCTGAGACAGTCAAGTTGAAGCTAAGATCTGAAGAAGGAATGAGAGCAGTCACTACAGTGTTAGAAGTAGGTGCCCCAGACCAGAGCCATGGTGCATGCAAGGGCCCTGGGGCAGGAGACAGCTTGCGCCTAGTCCACAGGTTGGAAGGGATCAGAACCAGCTTCTACAGAAGAGATCTGCTGTTGGGTAGTTGTCGGTATCTTTGGACAGCTATGTACATTTGGACCATCTGGTCCATAGCATCCTACTTTTATTGGAAGATGAGCAGTGATGTGTGTAGCTGTGATACACACACAAAGAGAGAGAGACAGGGCAAACAGACAAACCTGCCTTCTAGAGGTATGTGACCTCAGCACGGCTTCTCCGTAGCCTTCGTCTATCCTTAACCCTGCCTGTTTCACCCACAGTAGAGGGGTGGTCTACAATGAAAACAGGTTTGGCAGGCAGTCCTGGCATGAAGTGAATGTGATCATGTTTGGCACACTGGCTGCCTGTGACCCACACCCACATGGAGAGTAAGAAAGCGTTTCGCAGCTAGTAACAAGAAAGGGACATCAGAGATGGTAAGCGAGTTTCCGGGTCACAGAGAGAGTAACTGATGGACTGTCGCCAGTGCCGTGCCTGCCTGGGTGCCCAGCAGCTGTGTGGAGCTGTTCCTGTTGGTGCTTCCCTCCCTCCCCTGGGGTGCGCTGGGGTGTCTCAGGGGACTTGGGATCAGGTCAGGGCAGTTTGCCTTCCTTCCCCCAGTCAGGCTGACATGTGACTCTGTTAGTCCTGGGCGGTACCCTGATGGTAAAAAAGCGAGTGTGGGCATTTGAGTGATTTGTTCACTGTTATTTCGGGGAAGCCCCAGGACACGCCCCCGAGGTCTCTGCCCAGCAGGCATCAGACTCGTGTGGAAATGCCTCTCACTTTGATTTTCCTGTCTTCAAGAAGAGAGCAGTAGCTGACGCCCCTTAAGGTTCTGCTGACAGTGCCAGTTTGGCTTTCTGGGGACAAAACCCTGCCCACGGGTTAGAGAAAAGAAAGTTTAGAAGGCATCCCGGGCCTGAGGGAGGACTGTGACCAGTTCTAGGAAACTCATCTGAGTGACAGCACCCCGGTCCCCTTGCCCTCTTCCCCCTCTAAGATCAAATGGAATCTCTTTTTCCTTGTGAAGATTTCCTTGATAAACAGAGGTACTAGGTTCATTAATCATTTCTGAAAGTTTTTAAAAGTGCCTAATAAAGTTCCATGAAAACCAATAAAGTTTCTTCGAGGAATGGACGTTTTCTAGGAAAGATAAGAGTCGATTAGGTTTGTGGTCTGGTTTCTTCAGCTGCTTCTTCCCCTTGTTTTATTTTGAAATCTGCCTCGGAAGACAATCTGGGGACGTTGTAGCAGGCATTCTGGTAACAGATGTGTGGCATCCTGGTCCCGACGCATCCCCAGGCTGGAAGACCAGCTGTCCCGTCGCAGGCTGTCCACGGGCCGACTGTGGAGCACAAGAGGGCAGTATTTGCTTATAATCTTGGATCCGTGAGTCAGTTCACAGGTCAGCACAGTTAAATTGACCTCAAACTTTTTCGAGACAAAATAAACTGTACACCACAGCCACGATGACTTCTGTATATGCCCTTAAGTGCCCAACCTTGCCAAGAAGTTACTGCTTTCTGTCTTTTTTTCCTTTAAAAAAAAATTGGTTTTTTTTCAGTGTTTGTTTTCATTATTTTTAATCAATGAAAATGTGGTATGCAGGCTTGTACCTACAATGGCAGAGGTTAAGAAGTGTTGCAGAAGCAAAACAACTGCTTTCTAATTAAAATCCAGATGGAAAGATTTTGGCTGAAGCGAAGGGTCAGATGTACTTCCTCCCCCTTTTTCGTCCCTGAGAAGATCGTCTGACCTGACGCTGAGAGCTCTGGAAGATGTGAACTTCAGCCCCAATCCTATAGCACTCAGTTTTCTTTTTCTGCAAGTTTATAGTTTTTAACCAAAAGCAAGAAATTCCCAAGAGGAAAAAAAGATGAGCTCTGTGTCTCCCAGAGTCACAGTGTCCTGTCCGACACCACCCAGTGACTGCTGTCTGTGAGGGGTTGCTTGCATTCTGTTGTTTGTGGTGTTTTTCTGTGGAGATTTGCAAGCCAGACTGTGCTGGTATGCAGGTCCGGTCCCACCAGATCTAGCAAGAATCTATAACCCCCACCTGGAACTGCTGGTTTCATTTGCCTCCATGACGTTAGTATCAAAAAGAGTTTCACGAAGAGCTACAGTCTAGCAGTCACTGGGCACCCAAGACAAGCTGGAAGTGGTGGGGCAACCTGGCCGGCGCACACCTGGCCTTTGGAGCCTGTGGGAGCACCTCAGGTGCAGGTCTGTGAAGCCTCTGGCACATAGGGAGCAGGCACTGTGGCACGGTCCCCTGGCCCCAGGCTAGCGAGAAGCACCTCGGGTGACGGGGCGCGGCTGGACACAAGGCCAGAGACACTGATGGTGTCCTTGGCTGGGGACGGGCCAGTTCTTTGCAGACACTCGTTTATTTGATTCATCAGGCATGTCTGTGGTGTGGCCCTCTGAGGACTGCAGCAAGTGCCAGGGCATGGAGATGGGAGGTGCCAGGCCGTCGCCTCATCACCGATAGCCGTCAGGGAGAAGAGTGTCCCCAGGCCAGGCAGGCCCTCCATGACATCAGATGTTGTCTTCTAATCTTTCATAATCACAACATAAATATTCCAAAGGGAGTTGTGTCTGTAGGATAGATGTCACATACACTGTAGAATAGATCAGTATGTGTGACATCCCCACAGACTTTTAATTGATCTGTGGCATTTAATACAAACGGTGAGTTTGCCAGCTCTCAGCTGGAATAGCCACAGTGACCTTCTCATTTGCTTCCTCCGGAGCTCTTTTATTAGATGGGCCTGAGGAGGAAAGGGAGGACTTTCAAGTTGCAGGCTCTCCAAAGAAGCTCACACCATGTTTTGCCAAGAGCATAATTTCTGAAAAAATACTGGAGTCCTCCATCTGCAGAGGAGCCTCAATTGTAGGGGGAATGAAAAGTTATTCCCGCTCGTGGACCCTGGGTTATTTTCCGTCACTCCCCGAGGCAGGGTTGGCAAGCGGGGAACGGGACAGATGTTCTGTGGGCGGCGTTTCCAGTCAGACTCTCGGAGGCCTTGTGTATATGCTGGGTCACCGTCAGCTCATAATGGAGCAAAATTGACTGAAAATTCCAGCTCTGAGCAACGGGTACCACGCACGGGGAGATATGATGGTAGAGATAGGGTGCATTCTGTGAGAAAATATTTCCCGTGCTATCTGTAAAATTCAGACTAAATAACCATTCTGAAGTGCTCCCCTTTAAAAAGAGCTGCCTTCCCTGAGCATTGCAGGCCGAGTAAATACCAATAATTTTTACTTCCCTTCTTATCACTCCCCCTGCTGCCAGCATAGCCTGTCGGGTCTTTCCAGGTGAGCATCAGATGGTTAGTGTCGGCTTCCCGTTGGAGTTCCGATCTGCATCTCACAGCCCAGGCTGCTTCTTGGCTTTTGCGTTTGGAGGTAATTACCAGTATTTACCAATACCGAGACTAGTTGAACATGGAAGAGCTGTTGCTGAGAACAGTGTCCCCAAATGAAGGTGGCAGGGAGGGGGTGTGTGGCCAGCTGTCTGTAATGGCAGAGTGCCCTGGAGGGCCTGGCCTGCCAGGAGGACAGCCCATCTCCCCAGCTCCAGCCTGCTCCTCGGGCCTCACAGTAAGTGATGGACCTGAAGGAGCCTCCGGCACGCCATCTTAGGGCGCTGTGATGGCACTGGGTAAGGTGTTCCTGCTGCTCCCTGTCTGGGTCGCTTGCTCTGGCTGCTGTTGTGTGAGTCCATAAAATGGACTGCCAAGAGCCTGGGCAGCAGAGTGACCTGAGGAGAACATGTGCCCTCCATGCACAGTGCAGTGTGGGGTTCCCAGCGCTCCAGGCGTACTCCTCTCCTGCTTGTGGGCATTTCCTACAGTCTTACATAACTGCAGGTTTCCCAGGTTTTTAAATCTTGAATCCCAGTACGTTTTTCACATTCGTAAACGCTCGGTAAGCCTTGGGTCTTGGGTTGTTGTGCCTGACAAATCTTCCTCTGGGAAATGCACAGGAAGTTTCGGCCTCTGCTTCTAGAACTTCCCAGAGAGCTGGGAAGCGCAGTGCAGTGAGCCTGCGCACTTTGCTCAAGAGTCCAAGTGGAGTTCTGCCTCCTCTACTTATTGTGCAGCGGGGGACATTTTTCTGAACTGCACTTTCTCCTCCTGTTTAAAAAGAGAGAGGGAGATTGTGGAGTGGTAATGACCTCCGGTTTGCTCTTAGTTAGCACTAGTGACTGGGGCACAGTTGGCACCATCCTGGGTGTTGGTAGAAGCCAGGAAATGGAAGCAACCCTCATTACCACGGTGCCTGGGGCCTTGGCCACTGCAGAGTTTGCCACTGGGATGTATCCATTTCTGAGATCCCTGGGGCAGTCAAGTGTCCTCTGTCACTGCCGACAGCAGGAAAGAGCGTGGAAATTATTCAAGAGCTATGTTTCAAAGAAGGAAATGAAATTCTTGAATTTTTTTAAGGCAGAGAAGAGGAGGGGAAAAATAGATGCATTGTTTCACTTGGCTGTTCAGCAGGATACAGGACAAAGCTGGCCTCTCTCCTGTGCAATGTCATCATTGGCACTCTTTCTTTTTCTTCCTTTTCTTCTCCTCACCTTTCTCTTCTCCTCTGTTTCCCACTCCTCCTTCTCTTCCTACTAGTTCTGCGATAAACCATCCTTTTTCTCCAAGTCAGTCTCAGTTCCTGAGCCTGGGTTTAAACCCCTCTTTGCAGATATGCCAGTGCTAGAAATCGACCCTTTATATGCCCCCGTGCTTGCACCCTGGTCTCCTCTCCAGAGTTTCCTGTTGCTTTCCAAGCAAGGTGCAAGGTGCTGACCCTGTGGCTACTTCTGGCTGAGTGGAGTAGTGTACAGAGAGCTGTGCTCCAGCTTAGGGAGTGCAGTCACAGGCCCACCCTATGCAGCCAGGGTCGTAGGTGGTGACAGTGGTGTTGAAGTGCACAAGATGTGGAGGAAGCTGGGCATTTGTGGAAAGTGTGGATTGACCTCTGGGAAAGCTTGCCCGGAGTCACAGGCCACATGGAGGCTGGTATACCCAGGAAAGCTGTTTGGGAGGGACTGCTAAAAGTAGCATCATCATTTAATGAGCCCCAGGTAAACTCTGTCAGCCCAATGCCAGTGGGCTGTGGAAAGGCCAGGTGAACTTGATGTGGGGTGCTTCTAGTGCTGCAGGAGGCCTGGAAGGCCTCTTTCAGAAGTAGGGAGGCCATGGGCTTAACTGGATAACTAAAGAGGGCTTCGGTTATCCAGTTAAGCCCTGGCAGAGAGCCTGGCTTTCCACCCTGCCCTTTCCTGACCATGCGCTGTAACACCAGTACCTGTGCCCAGGACAGTGGAGAGATCTAGAGCTTAGCTCACTGACCTAGGCTTGACCCACCTCTGTCATTAGTAGAGAGGGTACTCTGTCCTGGGCCTCCATTCCCTCATCTTTAGAATGGACAGAAGAACCAGCCTCTCCAAGTTCTTTGCAAGACTTTGATGATATAAAGCTACGTGTAATACTTATTTCATTGTATAGAACGTTGGAAGTACTCAGTAAATGGTGTTGGCTGTTATGCTTGTAATTGAATATAATTTTATTCCTTATCAGACTGCTCATATCAAAAGAAGTTTTTTGTCAAGAATCTCAGTTTCCTTGGTTTTGGTTGGGAAGGCATGCTAGATAGATTGAGTTGGATACAATATGTCATATATGATTTTTGTTTCTGCTTTTAAGTTGGTGATACTCGGGGAGGAGCTGATTAGCATACTTAAAGTAGTGTGAGGTGTTAAGTGCTTCAGTAGTTGATCTGGCCATAACCTAGAGTGCAGTTGGTGTTGAGAGGAGAGAGGCCGTAATGGGGAGGGAGAGAAGCGACCAGAAGGACTCCGGCAGAGGAGAGATATGGTTGGGGTCTTAGAGAACAGGGTGCTCTGTCTGCTGGAGGGATCCGTCTGCTGGAAATGCTAGCTAGTGTTATGCTTGGAAAATAGGTACCAGTCACTGCTAAAGGCAGTTGTCCATCAAAATAGTTGATGAAAGAGACTTAATTTTTCTTGAAATAATTTATGTGTTAGTTGTAAAGAAAAAGAAGAAAGAACCAACCAAACAGCATAACAGCCTAGAGCAAAATAGCATAAAGGCAAACATAGATAAGCAGAAAATTGAAAAGCTTGAGGTTTAGAGTTTGAATCCTGGCATCCGCAGTTGTTAGCTGCATCTCTGGTGTAGATGCCTTAACTTCTTTGGACTTCAGCTTTCTGGTCTGGAAAATGAGAAAGAACTGTTTTGAGGATTATAAGAAAAACATCTTGTACTCTATATGCTTTTAACAAACAGTTATAAACAAATAGTTTATCACTACTACTACTACTTTTCTACTGATAATAATACAGGCTCCTGGGCTTTTGGGATTTTACATAGCCTACTTTGAGTGTGAGCATCCCTAAAAGGTTACAATTTTTTTTTCCACTGTGAGGTTGGCCATACTGGGTTATTGATTCAATCTTGATACAGGGACTATATACATGGACTTATAAAACCGAATTTTGGAAAACTCTTCTTTTGCTGATTCACTGAACTGAGTTAAGAAAGGCCCTGAATAGCTTAATACTTTGGAACCTGAGCTAGGCCTCTTTGAAGGCTAGAGGGGGAAAAAAGGAAAATTCTGAAAAATTTTAGAATTTTCTAAAGACTTGTTTGGAGCCCTTTCTTTTGATTAGGGAAACAGTTTTCCCTTTTGAATTTATTAATTTTGGGGCACACTCATTTCTAAATACATCAAATATAAATGATAGACTTTTGAGTTTTAACGCTATCAATGAAGCATTAGGCCTTTTACAAGTTTTTTTTGTTTGTTTTTGTTTTGTTTTTAGATCTTGGTGACTTTCAGTTTCCATTAGATTTGCATGTCTAAAATTTCTGGAAGCTGAGCTAGGAATGGTCTCAGGAGGATAGGCAGGAGCTTTTAGGGGAGGTAAGGACCTCCTCCATATCAGGAGTCCATCACATTGTAAAGAACCTCCCACGTTCTTTCATTTTCCATTTTGCTACAGCATCCATTGCTCTAAACTAAGTAGGAAGTATAGAGCGTTTCACTTTTGTCAAATTTGTCTTAGAGGAGCAGGGTCAAATTTGTTTTTTATAAACAAGAAGATTGATTTGCAGAGAGCCAAGTGAAAAGTAGCAGACAGGAAGTAAACCACATCATGTTTAGAGTTTGGTGAAATCACAGCCGGAACAGATGGGTAGGCATTCTTTGTAAACGCAGGTATGACCTGGTTCTCCAAAAAAAGCATTGCTGACACAAACACTAGACTTCAAGGTGAATTTCAAATACTCACCAAAATAATACCCCATGGACAACACAGGTACAGTACACACAACAGCTCAGTCCGATTTGGTAGTAAAAGCTCATGTGGACCAGTTATTTTTCAGTGAAGGTTTTATTGTTTTGCAAATAGATCTTTTTAAATGTCTCAAAGCACTGTGTCCTTGGGCCACTTTTAAATATAAAAATCATCCTATTTCCCTATTAAATGAAACATTTAAATTTTACCTTTGTTTCTCAAGAAAATCTCCAGCTTATAAAGTGAAACTGCAAGTAGTTTTGATAAGTAGCATGTGTTTGGGGGCTGAGGAGAAACACCGGATTCAGCTCCCGAAGACCGTTCCTGGTAAGAAGTCGGTCAGCAGTGTCCACACAAACTATCACGTGGATGTTTTCTAAGCCATAATCAAATTGTGATGCTGTCGTGTTGAGACTCAGACTTGTTCTAAAAAGAAAATTTCTAAATGAAAGGTTCTGAAGGTACGTTCTCGCTTAGGGCACAGGCAGACCTGTGGAAGTAAATACAAAGTCAAAATAGCATGCTGTGTTTCTTTTTCTCTCAAACTCATTTACTGGTTGCCATTTGGAAAATTCATAGTGAATCTTTAGAGTGGAACATTTGTGATTCCAGAAGCCTAGAGCCCTAGAGAAATTCATGTTGACTCTGTTGTTTTCGGGATTGTCTGTCAAACCCTGTTTCTCACTGCCGACCAAACCTGTTTCTCAGGGCTTACTGTCTCCAACCATTATTATTATGAGTGTAATTGTTACCTTTCTGTACTGGTTATTATTATTATTGCTGCTGTTGAACAAGCTGTAGATATTTGGGTTGAAAATCTTCTGTGAAAGTATGTTGATTAGTGGAAGGGTGTAGCTAAGCAGGAAAGTGATTCCGGGACTTTGTTTGTTTCTGAGTGTTTTTACCGTGATGCTGGGGAGTGAGATCCTTGTTTCCACATGCCAGATAGGAAGAATCATGGCTTTAATTCCTATTTGTTCTACTAAAATATAAATTAACCCTGATACTGTTTTAATTTCTTTGATGAATGGGACCTATTTCTGATTCGGATTTCACGGAGAGCAGTCTCTGCGTTTCCGAGTGCCACTTCCCAAGGTGGACAAAACATAGTCTGTGCGCAAGAAACGTGAGCTGCTGGCTGCGTGGGGGAGGAAAGGGGGGAGGAAGCTGTTTGCAGAACTACTTAAAATAAATTTGAGGGGTCAAACATGGAACACAGTTGCAAAAGAGGGAGGAAAAAAATGCCTTAGGTCGGTTCAGCTAGAATAGCACGGGCATTCACCGTCGCGGGAGAGTTGTATATTTCTTGCTAATCAAATACTATCGGTGGAGGTATTAATTGAGTATCTGAGGCCAGATCTCACTGCCTCTGTATCAGGGAAATTAACCTAAAGAGGCAAGTTTTGAAAGTTTGATTTTGGGGAACAGATACCATTTGGAAGAGAGATGTTAGGCTACATTCTCCTCATTGTCTGAAGGCGGCTCAGACTCCCCAAGTAGCTGCGTGTCCATCAGACTTGGCCGACTGTGGCGGGCCGGCAGATAGGCTTGCGTTAGCATTTCATTTAAAAGCGATCGGTACTTTTAAATTAAACATGCAAAGTTATCTTGGTGAGGCATTGAATGGGAGGTTACTGGATTATTGAATCTGGCCCACAATTTAGCCAGTTCAGCAGGGATTTGGGGGGTCTGAAGCAATTAATATGCAACTATGTTTGAGTCAGCAAGGTAGGAGATTACTGTCTTATCAGAGTGAAAAGAAATTCTTTCCCCAAGATCCATACTTTTTTGAGGTAGATAGAACCACTGTTTGAGATTCATGGTTAAGAGCACCTACCTCAGATTCCCAGATTTTAACCATGCAAGAGGGAATAATTGTATTAATAACAATAAAAACCACTTGGATCTGTTGTTTGCATTACACTTAGCAGAGGAGACCCCAAGCCCTTAGGTAGAGGTGTTGTTATTTGCCTTCTTTTTAAATTCCTTTTTGTTCATACAGCGTGGATAGAAACTTACATTTTGGATTGTTGTTGAGAAAAATCACTTACTTAACAGTTCAAAGCATGTGAAATTTTTTTCTTCCTATAGAATTGAGTATTTACAAAGACAAAACTGAAAATAACTTCGGGATATGGCTGAGCCCGCCTGTGTCCTGTAAATCCCACTGAGCTGGAGCTGAGTTGCTGTATGACCTGCTGGTGCAAGGGAAGCAGCGATTCCTTTGATAAACCCCTTCTCCTCTACCCAGGCAGAGCTGGGACCAGATACACCTGTTTTTCTACCAC
Source organism: Ctenodactylus gundi (assembly GCA_004027205.1). NCBI lineage: Eukaryota > Metazoa > Chordata > Mammalia > Rodentia > Ctenodactylidae > Ctenodactylus > Ctenodactylus gundi. The sequence continues at coordinate 54,055 of PVKB01006054.1, read as the reverse complement.
TCCAGCCTTCGTGTATTTTTAGTCCGTGACACCCCACTTTGCTCATGGAAGCCGCACTGTAATCTGGGGGCCTAGGAAGCTTCCCCCCGTGGCCTTATCTTTGAGCTGGGAAAGTAGGAAGTGAGACCTCACGTAGCGCTGCAGATGCAGCTTCCCTCCCGTTCGCTGATTGTGAGAGCCTGGCCCTGCGTCCCTGGGACAGCAGGCCGCTGGGAGGCTCTGGAAACCACCGTGCTCCCGTAGCCTGGGAACGGTCACTTGATCCAAAGGGAGGCACTCCTGAGCAGAGCAGGAAAGCTGGGTCTTTGAAAATCAGATATGACTTAAAACTAAAAAACTAAAAAACGTGGCCCTTGATTTCCGTATGTTCTATGGAAACCACTTTCTTCTGAAGCCTTTGGTTTGGTCATCTGTTTAAGTTCAGGAATTTGAGGACCTGAGTAACTCCAGAGAGGCCATTTCTGAGTCAGCAGCTGCCTTTTTACTGGGGGCCGTATCTTGTCTTAAAAGCATATAGCCTTGCCTGGGTTGGTGGGCTACACCCATAATCCGGCTGCTCAGACACTGAGGCAGGAGAATGCCAGTTCAAGGTCAGCTTGGGCAGTGAGGTCTCTTCTTAAGGTACAGTCTAAATGGGATCTTTTCTTAATATAAAAAAAATGAAGGACTGGGGATGCAGCTTAGTATGGGTCCCTCCCCAGGACCCCACAGATGACAGCAGCAATGAAAGTTCACTTAGCCTTGACTGACTTAAGGGGCAACTCAGGACATGGCCTGGGAGCACATGGCCAACTGACCCTATCCTGTGGCAGATGACGTGGAGACTTGTCCTGGCATGAGTGGGTGTGTGGCTGGCTCCCTGGTAGGGGGCCTCCAAGGTTTCCTGTGGAGCCATGGCTTTCCATCCCTCGGCAGTCTGTCTATTTCAGATGAAGGATAAAATACTTGGGAGAATAACGTTCATTGTTGCCATTCCCAAGTCCTTTTCTGTGTGTGAAGAGCATTCTGAGTTTGTGTGTTTGTTTTCTGTCCTCCCATCAAGACAGCCTGGGCCCACATTCTTCTGAATGGATCACATGTGCTGGCAAATGAGTGGGCACGCTGGACACTTTGTGTTTTCAACCTGGTCTTTGGTTCTCAAGGGATACTGCCAGCCTCCACTCTGATTCCAGATTTAAGAAAAAAATAAATCAAACTCGGTGGAAAACAAAAGGAAAAAAGAAGCCTTGCTGTAAAATGGAATTAGAACTTTGCAGCGGCCAGTAGAGATGGCGATAAGGAGTTTTGAAGTGTCTGTCCTTTGAAAGATCTGTCTCGTTGGCCAAGCACTGCACCCTAGCTGGCAGGTGCGGGGAGGGCCTCTCATCACACTTAGACGGGGTTCTGGAACCCCAGAAGCACCTTGGGAGTAAGAAAGGAGACATAGGCAGAGCAGGGCTAATGTTGTTCAGTCTGTTTTGGTTTGCTTTGGTTTTTCTTCGCTGGAGGAAGAACCCAGACGAGTCTGTGGGCAGCAGCTGGCCATGTTAGGATGCCATGTTGGATGGTCTGATTGTGCCATTCTCCTGCCCAATCCCTTCTCCACTCCTGAAGGAAGAGTTTCATTTTTGTCTTAAATTTATTGAAGAAAAAGGTGAGTCAGGTTGAATAACTGGCTCTAACTCTATCCTAGAAAGGTGACCCACACAGCATTGAAAAAAATGAGGTAATATATGTACAATTTAGAAAAGTTAAATACTACTAAAGGATATATAGAGAAAAACCTATCTTCTGCCCACTTCTGTGCCCAATTTTCTCGTTCTCATCCCTTCCACATATATCATAGAGTTCTCATTTATGAGTGGGTTTAAAGCAGGATCCACATCAGTTCTTGTTAACAGTAACCTCACCCAGTTCTCTTACTGGTAGACTGCACCTGTAAGGGTGCCCCTGCAGTGTTTCAGACATGGCTGCCTAGAAAGTCTGGGTTCTTCATCCTTTTGCGCTGGTGTACCAATGTCATAGGGTTGGTTCCTGGACACAGAGCCCCTCTGCGTAACTATACATGTTAAATGATTCGATTCTGTAGTCAGAAAATTCTGCTTCTAGTGACTCTTAAGCTGGGGTTTTTTGCATTTTTATACCAGTGACAGTCATTTCTTCTTTGGAGTGTTGTGTCTTACACTGCTGAGTAGAGTGGTGACGTGGGGTGAAAGATGTGCTCAGGGGTAGAAAGCTCACCTCGCATGTGAGAAGCCGCCAACCCCAGCACCGTGGTCAGTGATGGAAGAACATGGCCCGAAGCGAGATGCCTCAGCTCTTTGTACCTCCGTCTCAGGTGGGGTTGTGGTCCTTTATCTTCTGCCATTGTGGGGACAGTTCTGCACAGAGGACTGCACACAGTGCCTGGCACACGGTAGGTCTTTAGCTAGTGTATTTGTTCTTTTTTAGTTTGTTTGGCCCGTCCATAGACTATGCAGATTATAGCAGAAAATCACCCAAATCTAGGGGAAAAAATAACATTGGGGTACAGGTTGCAAATCGAACAACGACTAAAGAGAGATTCGAGGGTTCCTGTGGTGCTGTGAGAGTGGCTGGGCATCAGGTCCCTTTCAGTTCATCTGTGGAAGAAGCGTCTGTGTGAGCTGCTTACATGGGAGGGCATAGGCAGTGTGGTTTCTGATGTTTAAGTGGCTGAAGACAGATTTTCTGCGTTGCCTGGGAGGAGGCTGTAGACTACCAGTGGCCAGAGCAGTGCAGATCACTGCTGGCCCCTTTTTATAGCTCTGGACCACTCTTTTAGTGCTCCCCAGAGAGATGGTAAGAATAACGGAGAGGCATCAAAGCAAAAAAAAAAAAAAAGAAGAAGAAGAAGAAAAAAATGTATTTGGTTGGTCTAGTCTTTCAAATACCCTGAGGTCCTCCCATAACTGCTTTTAAAGTTTTCTTTCTTTTTTCCCTCTCTCTCAGTCTCTCTCTCTTTCTTTCTTCCTTTTTCTTTTTTTTTTCTCGAGATAACTCTCATCAGTCCTGAACTCACCATGTAGTAGTCCAACCTAGCTTTGAACTCACAGCAATCTTCCTGCCTCAGCTTTCTGAGTGCTGGAATTACAGGTTTGTACCATCGCAGCTGGCACATAATGTACTGGAGAATCACACTCAGGGCCTTGTGCTTGCTGGGCAAATGCTCCAGCCCTTAAAGTTTTCATATTTTCTTTCAAGTTTTTTTTTTACAATATTGTGGAAAATGATAATAAAACATAGGATTTTTTCTGTTCTTTTGCCCCTTACATTTTTTAATTAATTTTTCAAAATTTCCATATCACTTACCTTTTCCTTTCCCATGTTCTTTTCCTCCCTTTCCCTTTCCATCTCCACATTTTTTATGGTATTGTTTTCTTTTTTATTTTAGATTTCCCCATTTTATTTATATATATACACATACACACATGTGATACATAATGTTTACATTGAGCTTGAGTATGTTGGGCATGTATATATTGCATCAAAATTGCAATCCCTTCCCCTCCCCCTTTTAATTTGATTTCTGGTATCATGATACCTCCTGCTTTTGTTTTGTTGCTTAGGATTGTTTTGGCTATTCTAGGCCTTTTGTGCTTCCCTATAAATTTTCAGATCATTCTTTTTTCGAGTTCTGTAAAAAGTGCTGCTGGTATCTTGATTGGGATTGCATTGAATCTGTGTTATCAGTTTAGGTGGTGTGGTCTTTTGGGCAATGTTGGTTCTGCCTATACAGGAACAGAGATGTGCTTCCATTTTCTGAAATTCTCTTCATTTTTTTTTCCAGAGTACTGGTAGTTCTCAGTATAGAGGTCCTGCACTTGCTTTGTTAGGTTGATTCCTAGGTGTTTATTTATTTATTTTTTTTTTGTGGCGACGGTGAATGGGATTGTTTTTCTAATCTCTTTCTCTGTACTTTCATTGTTGCTGTAGAGGAACGCTACTGATTTTTGTGTACTGATGTTAAATCCTGCAGCTTGGCTGAATTTGTTTATTAGGTCTAATAGTTTTCTGTAGAGTTTTTGGGGTCCTCTATGTAAAAGATCCTGTCGTCTTCAAAGAAGGACAGCTTGACTTCTTGCTTTCCTATCAGATTCCCTTTATTCCAGTCGCTTGCCTGACTGCTCCAGCTGAGGTTTCAAGGACTATGTAAGATAGAATCAACCCATACCATCAACCCTTGTCTTGTTCCTGATTTGAGGGGAAATGCTCTCAGTTTTTCCCCCATTTAGAATTATGTTTGTTGTAGGATTGTTATAAATTGTTTTATTAGCTTGAAGTAGCTCAGTGATTAGAGTGCTTGCCTTTTTGTTTTTTCTTGAGGTACTGGAGACTTAACTAGGGCCTCCACATTAAGCTACTTTCTCTAGCCCCTTTTTTTAAATTTTATTTTTTGAGATAAAGTCCTACCAAGTCACTAAATTACCCCTGCAGGGCTCAAACTTGCAATCCTCTGAAATGACAGCTGTGCACTCCTACACTGGCTAAGATTTTCCTTTGTAACCTTTTCTGACGGCATAGTTCCCTGCCGTTAGGGATGTTCCTGTTGCTGTGCTGTCGTCCCTCCGTCTGTCCCCATGCCTTTTCAGCTTTCCAGTATGGTATGTGAGATATTCAGCTTCCAGCCTAGCGGTACCACTCAGCTTCCTGCCTAGCGGTACCACTCAGCTTCCTGTGACTGTTGCAATAACCTCATATACGTAAAATCATACACTCTTTATTTTGTGACCCTGCCTTATATCATACACTGCTTTATTTTGTTTGGCATAATATCCTCAAGGTTTATTCATGTTGTCACATGTGTCCTTTTTAAGGCTGAATAACACTTTTTTTTTTAGACATTGTCTCACTCTGTAGTCCAGGCTAGTCTTGAACTCATTATGTCAACCAGGCTGGCCTTGAACTCACAGTATTCCTTCTGCCTCAGCCTCACAAGTGTTGGGATTAATTTTCCATTAAATATGTATTCTTCCAAGTTTTAAAAGCGAAGCTTAAATATGTGTCTAACAGTGTATTTACTTAAAATCATATTCATTACTTTTGTAATGTACTTTGATTTTATATATATATATATATATTACTACTTGATCTTTGGAATGTTATTAGTAGTGACATCATATCTTATTCTGTTTAAAAATATATAAAAATGGATTCCCCCCCTTTTTTCTGACATGTGGTCTCACTCTGTAGTCTAGGCTGGTCCTAAACTCACTGTGTAGCCCAGGTTGGCCTCAAACTCATTGTAAGCCTCCTGCCTCAGCCTCCTGCCTCAGGAGGGACTATAGCGTGCACCCCTATACACAGCTTACATTTACCTCTAATTGATACAGGTAGGTGTAGCTCATATATGTACTTTCTCTTACCTCTTACTCTTACAGAATTAGCTACATTAAATTCTGCATATTTCTAAAATTGACATTTTTCAAGTACACTTTTGAGATTCCTAGTTGAATTGTAAAATTCTCAGGATGAATTACCAGCAATGGTTAAATTCTGTACCTTACATGGTAAGAAGCATGGGCCTACTGTACTGTGTCTGTAACTTCCAAATTTAAATAGCTCTAAAAACTGAAAGCTTCTTTGTGGGAGTTTGGATTCAAAACCCTGTCCGAGTTGACTGGCACTATTTATAGCTTTCATTTTTCCCTTAAGTGTAGAAATGGGAATGTTTGATTATGGAGAACACACTCATCCCTGCTGGAATGTTACATATGACTATTTATGTAAGTACTAAATTGTCTTTGGGGGCATAATATATTTTAATTTACTTACAATTTTATATTTTAATATTATGTTAGTGAGACCTTGTCTCAAAATCAAAATTAAGGGCTGGAGGAATGGAACAGCGGTTAAAGCGCTTGCCTGACAAGCACAAGGCCCTGAGTTCGATTCCCCAGCACCATGTAAAGCTGGGTGTGGTGGCCCACACCTGTAATCCAGTACTTGGGATGTTGAGGCAGAAGGATTCCAGTACTCAGGAGGTTGAGGCAGAAGGATTGCCATGAGCCCAAGACCAACCTGACCTGCTTAGTGAGTTCAGGACCAGCCTGAGGCTACAGAGTAAAAGAAACCCTGTCTCAAAATAAATAAATAAACAAAAATAAAGAATGGACTGGGCATGTAGCTTAGTATGTAGGTGTTAGGTTCAATCCCCACAAAAAATATGAAGTACTTCTTATATAACTTTACAAAACAATAAATTAGGAAATCTTCCTGTGACACTTATTTACAGTAAAGCTTTTTTTGTATGATAGCTGTACTTAAAAAATCATAATAGCTTTATTGAGGGGCAGGAGGAATAGCATAGTAGTTAGAGTGCTTGCCTGGAAAGCACAAGGTCCTCAGTTCACTTCCCTAATTGGCACCACATAAGCCAGCTGTCACAGCACATGGGAGGCCGAGGCTGGAGGATTGCTATGAGTTTGAGGCCAGCATGGTTTCCAATAGAGAGTCCAAGCCTGGACTAGAGAGCGGACCCTGCCTCAAAAAAAAAAAAAAATGCTGTATTGAGTTACATTTCACATACCATCTAATCCACTCAAATGAGGTGTCAGATAGTTAATTTTTAGGATACGGTTGTACAACTATCACTACAATGGATTTCAGAACACGTTACCCGGAAGAGTCTCTCCTCCCGCTCTCCCCTCCCCCTGCTCTAGGCAAGCGCTGATCTCCATTCTGTCTCTGTAGATTTGCTTATTCTGGGCATTTCATGTAATTGGAATCATATACAATGTGTGGCCTTTTATATCTGGCTTTATTTATTTAGCATGATATTTTCAAGATTCTCCCACATAATAGCATTATTCTATACTTCATTCCTTCTGAAGACTAATGCTCCCTTGTAGCATAGACCCCATTTCCTACAGGTCCGTTTGTCGGTAGGCGTTTGAGTTGCCTTCACTTTTTAGCTGCTGTGAAGGATGCGCCTGTGGCTGGTCAGGCACAGACTTCGTGTGAACATGTGTTTTCAGTACACCTAGGGATGGAATTGCTGGGTCGTCCGGTAACCCTGGTAACTTTAGGAGGAGCTGCCAAGTTCTCTTGTCTTCCCACCAGAAGCATAGGAAGGTTCCAGTTTTTCTCCATCTTGGCCAACATTTAGTGTTTGGTCTGCTTGGTTCTACCCATCCTAGTGGGTAGAAGGTGCTACCTCATTGTGGTTTTGATTCGCAGTTCTCTGGTGGCTGGTGATGTTTAGCATCTTTTTATGTGGCTATTAATCTGTCTTCTTTGGACAGATGCTCCTTTAGCTCTTCACCTGTTCTTAAATTGAGTCGTCTTTTTATTGTAAGAGTTTTTAATGTGTTCCAGATAGGCCCTTATTAGATACATGATTTGCAGATATTTCTCCCATTCTCTGGGCTTTCCTTTTACTTTTTTCTTTTAAAAATTGCAGTACTTTTTAAAAGCAGACATTTAGGAGTCCCACATTTGTGGAGAGCAGCATGACACGTCAGGATAGATGTGATGTGTGCTGGCTGCACAGAGCCACCTCAGGCATGGCTCCTTTTTTTGTATTGGCAACATTCAAAAATTTCTGCACTATTTTGAAATATTCAGTGAATTGTTGTAAATCATAGTTACCCTATGCTACACTTTTTTTTTGAGACAGGGTCTCATTCTGTAGTCCAAGTTGGTTCTGAACTCACTATGTAGTCCAAGCTGACCTTAAACCCAGAGCAATCCTGCCTCAGCCTCCCAAGTGCTGGGGTTAGAGGTGTGCATAGTTACCCTATGCTATAGATCATTACAACTTACTCCTCTAACTGTCATTCTATATCCACTAACCATCCTCTGTTCACTCCTCACCTCCTTCCTGCTGTTCTACTCTCTACTGATGTGTGAGATCAGCTCTTTCACTTTCATACGTTAAGAGGGAACGTATGGTGCTTGCTTTGTGTTCCAGACTTAATTCAGCACTGGAGATTCATCCATGTTACCGTCATGTCAGGATTTCATCCTCTTTATGGTTAAATAGTATTCTACTCTTTTCACTTTCTTTAGTGTTCTTTGAAGCACAGCATTTTTTTCATTTTGAAGAAGTTCCGTTTATTTTTGTTGTTACTATTGCTTGTGCTTTTGGCCTCACCTCTGAGAAGCCATTCAAGGTCCTGAAGATTTATACCTATGTTTTCTTCTAGGAGTTTTACAGTTGTGGTTCTTACATTTAAGTTTTCGCGTCGATTTGCAGTTAGTTAGTATGTAGTGTGAAGGAGAGGTCCACCTTAATTATTTTGCCTTTGGACATTTTGTTAACACAGTATTATTTGTTGAAAAAAACACTTCTGTCCCCTTTTGTGCCAGCATTATTGTTGAAAACCACTTGACCATCAATGTGAGTGCCTCTTTCTGGATGCTTAGTTGTTTCACATTGCTTTGTATTATCCTTATCTTAAATTTTTTTTTTCTTGAGGCAGGGCTCACTCTGTAATTCAGGCTGGTCCTGAACTCACTGTGTACCCCAGGCTGATCTTGAACCCGTGGCTATTCTCCTGCCTTAGCCTCCTGAGTGCTGGGATTATAAGTGTGCATCACCATGCCCAAATTACATGGTGCTGCAAAATCGAACTCAGGGTCTTGGGCTTGCTAGGCAAGTGCTGTAATCACTGTGCTATTCCTCCAGTGCAAATTACTTTTTCTGAAAATTGTGAATTCTGAAGCAATTAGTCCCTGGAGCTTAGGAACAGTTGTAGATGGCTGAGAGTCATGGCAAGCCACTGTCCCTCCAGCTCCTCAAACATCTCTGTGCCTCCTTTCCGGCCTGTCGCACAGTGTCTGGGGCATACCTAAGAGAACTGGGCACTGTGCCAGGCTCATGCCCACAGGAACAGTACAAGCAGATGTTCTGGCACCCCAGGATTACCATGTTACAGCATGATATTGTTGTCATTTCTAGAATCCAAACCTCCTGTGTAAGTATGAGACATTAAGAGTCCAACCGGGAAGACATAACAAGCCCTCACTGGCCCCACCCACCTTTGAACAGCCTGTTGTTTGGGGCCACGTTTGTGCTCGGTCACCTTGACCGCACCCAGCCTCCTCCACAGCCAGTGAACCCATCACTCGGAGCCAGCATGGGCTAATGGTGTTCTCCAGGAGTTCGACACTTGAGAAGAAGAGGAAGGGCAACAAGAAATTCTCGACATCGACCTGTTGATGGAAATAGTTTGCCGGACTGAGAGAAGACTGCTAAGGTCTCAGAGGCCATTCTGTGAAAGCGTCCTGTTGTTCACAGCCACTTTTTGTTGCTATTGCTTGTGAGAAAAAAAAAAAAGCAATCAATAAATGTGGTAGATTCCTTTTTTTTTTTTTAAAACAAATCTGCTGTGAGTTGGGCATTCTGAATGCTGGGCATGAAGATAAAAAAAAGAAAGAAAATATCCTTGCCCCATAGTGCTGGCAGATGAATCTGAATGGTAGTCTTGGGAAGTGGATGTGCTGCATGTTAAGGTAGGCATCATAGTCAGGGACCGTCAAGCAACCTGAGCTGGAGGAGCTGGCGGGGGTCGCGTCCGAAAAGCCCTGAATCTTGGGCCAGGACTGGAGATGTTTCTGAGGAGGCAGCAGGCATCTCTGAAGAGTATGAAGCCAACAGAGCAGCTGCAGAGCTTAGTCGAGAACTGCCAGGCCTCAGCAGGGTGAAAGGCAGAGAGGCCGGAGACAGTTTCCCAGGCAGGCGCTTGTGGGAAGCGTGGAAGGGAAACGAAAAGGCCAGCCACACAGGGATGCCCAAGTTAGGAAAGACCGGCCTAGCACGCGTGTAGGGCGAGTGGAGAGGGTGCGAACCCTGCTGTGTCCAGGAGGCCTGGTAGGCAGGCTGAGAGGGGGCAGCCTGCCGCTTTTGTGGGGGAGATGAAAGGGGCTGCACTCAACTTTGTTTTGTGCCAATCAGGTGCAGCTTGGGGATTCCTGGCCAGCTGCCACGCTGCCCCAGGCTAAAGTTTGGCGGCCTTGGTATTGTTGACCCTTTGTACTAGATGGTGAAAGTATCTGCCTCGCAGACCAGCTCTGGAATCAGGTATTTGGAATGCATAGCTAATGTGTTCCACTCCGGACCTTTGGTATTATTATTCCCCAGGATCACATCTAATTGACTATTTCCAAACGGCCTTGTACATTTTGACTGTACAAGCAAGGTGGGTTGCCAGCGGCCCCCCTTTTGCTCAGCAGCCTCATCTGCAGCTTGCTGACCCCACCCCTCTCCCAGGCTGGCTCTAGCTCCTTGGTGACTAAGAGCTCTGTGCTGACGGGTGCCTGGTGGGCCTACTGGGTCCCTCCCCACAGCCACTCACCTCTGTCTTTCCAATCCCTCTCCTGGGAGGTCTGTGGTGAGGCTGTCCTGTGCAAAGATCACTCAGCATAGGACTTCCTTTCTTCCTAATGTGAGTCTGTGGGGTGCTGGACAGATGGAAGAGGCCCCCTCAGGTTCCCATGGAGCCCTGGCTTGGTGGCAGGGCCTGGGCTTGGGGACTTCCAAAATTGGTAGTCCCATCTTAGTGAGACAGGTGCTGGTGTCAGGGCTGCCAGGAACATAGGACACTGAATCCCTGGCTAGTGAGTCCTCTTTCAGGCCTCTAGCAGTTCTTCTACCACACCAGCAGAGGGGCCTGGAGTCCTGGCTCTCTGAATGCCATTTGTCTCCGCCCTAACCAGGGGCAGGGGCCTTACAGAAGGCAAAGTCTGCAACATTGGTATACGTACATGCATTCATAAAATTTCTTACAGTCTCTTCTAATTTGGACATTCCACTAATGGAAGCCACATAAGATTTCCTTTTTTGGTGTTATTTTAAAAATTGTAACAAAACATAGAACATAAAATTTACTATTATTTCAATTTTTAAGAGTTCATTGGCAGTAAGTTATACAGTAATTGCTACTGTCTGTTTCTAAGCCATGAGGCTCCAGGCCCCAGGGTCCCTCCCATCCCCTGCCACCCCCACTGCCCTTTCCTGACTTTGAACCTGGTCCTCATGATTCCTCGTGTGGATGGACTCATACCCTCCCTGGCCTTGCATGTTTGTCTCACTTGGCTAGCATGGTGCCTTTAGGTTTTCTCTGTGTCGTAGCTTGCCTCAGGATTGCTTCCCTTTTGAAGGCTGAATATCCCAGAGCATGTGCAGGTCACATTTTGTTTTTCCATCTTGCTGTTGTTTCCACTTTTGCCTATTGTGAACACTGTGAACTTCTGTCACTATGAACACTGGTGCACAGTATGCCTTCAGTTCCTTTGAGTGCACAGCCAAGAATGGAATTGCTAGAGGAAGTAATATCAATCAGTTGTCCTTTAAGAAGATGGGTTTAGGACTGCAGGAATGGCACAGTGGTTCAAGTGCTTGCCTAGCAAACACAAGGCCCGGGGTTCGATTCCCCAGCACCACATAAGCTGGGCACGGTGGCACACCCCTATAATCTTAGCACTCAGGAGGCTTAGGCTGGAGGATTGTCAGAAGTCCAAGGCCAGCCAGGGCTCCGTAGTGAGTTCAGAACCAGCCCAGGCTAGAGAGGGAGACCTTGTCTCAAGCAAAACAAACAAAAAAGAATGGGTTAAAAAAAAATAAAAAACAAGGCAAAATTAGTTCTTTAAAGAAAAACATGCAGTTGTAGTATGGATGGCATTGTGACAGAATGTAAGTGACAGAGCTGGCCCTGGTGCAGTGGATGGTGCAGTGGTACAGTGGCTAACCAGCCTGGCAGAACTCCGGCTGCTCCAGCTCCCATCTATGTGCCTGTGGGCCATGTCTTCACCTCTGGACATCAGTCTGCTGGTCTGTTACATGGGGCTACTGTCTCGCTTCTTCCAGAGTTGCTGTATTAACCAGACCCAGGTGCTTCTTGCCGTGGGTATCCTCTTGTGGTCCTGCCCTGTGCTCAGCCCCACAGTGGCTGCTGTGCCCAGGGCCTACCCTCCTGATCGTATTAGAGGATGTTCCCTATGGACTTGTGGATAAGTTCTCCAGCTTCCCTGTTCTGCTTCCGCTCTGTCATCCTTGCTGCCTGCTGCTCAGATGTCTAGGACTAACCCAGCAGTCTTAAGAGACACGTTCGTATGGCACTGCACTCCTGTACCAGCTTCCTCCGTGGCTTAGTTGTTCCTCCCTCCCACTTACTTCTTGTGTGTGTTGGCTCTTTCTGTTTAATTAATAAACTTTTTAGTGGCATTTATTAAGCGCTGTGATGTTAGAAGAAGGCACATATGTTTTGGGGAGGGCACACGTAAGCCTGGTCTCCGTGGAGCCCTCCTACATTGCTGGTGGGACTGTAAACTGGCACAACCGCTATGTAAAGCAGTATGGAGATTTCTCAACAAACTGAACATCAGCATCCCATCTGACCCAGCTATACTGCTCTGGGCATCTTCCCAAAAGAGTTAGTCATCATACTAACCTGCGCACCCATGTGTAAAGCTGCACAATTTACAATAGCCAAAGAAGTCAATATGCACTAGTACAGATGACAGGATAAAGAAGATGTGCTATATATACACACAACGGAATCCTACTCTACCATAAAGAATGACAAATTTGAGTCATTTGCAGAAAAATGAATGCACCTTGAGACCGTTATGCTCAGTAAAATGAATCAGACACAGAAAGTTAAATGTCATATGGTTTCTCTAATTTGAGAAAACCAAATCATTTAAAAAAAAGATACGGAAGGAAATAAGAAGATGGACTTTGTAGAAAGAGAAAGTGGGGGAGGTGAGAGAATGGGAAAGGGGAAAAGATATGATATGTAAATAAAAATAAATTTTAGAAGATTAACCTCTTTGGGCACAGGAGGTGATTGAAAACTAATGTGAAAGTTTGAATAAAAAATCGTTAACAATAAAAGGCGTATTGCCATGAGTCCCCCTCAGAATACTCCTAACACACCTGTCCATCATTCTTCCGCTTTCTCATATAGCTCTGGAGGTCCACTTTTAGTGTCATGCGATCAGAAATACAGTGACCACTGCTGCCAAGTGTCAGCCAGTGGAAAGCAGGCTCAGAAGAACATGGAACAAGGAACTTAAGAAACACAAAAGATCACATTAAATGACAGTGTGTCTTGCCCACCTTATTTACCAGATCTGACCCCAGAGTGACTTCTGACTCTTCCCCAGAATCAAAAAGGCCAAGAGAGGTAAACATTTTAAATTGATTTAGGACATTGAGGCAGCATGACAGTGCAACTACAGACACTCCTGAAAGAAGACTTCTAGAGAACTGCTCCAGAAAAATGACAAGAATTTTCTGAAGATGGGACAGCTATGCTCCAAGCTAGGGGAATATTTTTGAGTGAAATTAATGGCCATGTGTCTTACTGTGACAATTTTTTAAAAATTTACATCTCTACTGTATATTTTGATTACACACCTTAGTAGGAACACATTCTGGAGGTTGAGTCTTAATGATGGACGCTGGGCTCTAGGAGTCATTTTTCTTTCTTTTGAGAGCCCACTCACATTCTCAGGCAGGGGAAACCGCTTGCTTCAGTTGAGGGACTACCCGGTGTTGAAGGGAACAGCTTAGATTTTAGGTTCTAGGTTCAGAAATTGGTATTGCCACTTAACCACCCATATACCTTACGTGGTGGCCTGGGAGTAATGCCCTTAGGGTTATGGTAGTGGTGGTGAGGATTAAGAGGGATGGCATCCAGCAGCTGAGGACATTTAGGATAGTAAGCAATGGTACCATCCTTTCTAGAAGCAGGTGTTCCCAGACATTCTTTACATGTCAGTGATTTTCTCCTCTTGAATCTTAGAGGAATTGATGGATGCCTTATGCCAGTGGGACCCCAAACCCAAGGTCATCTAGAAAGAAAGTGCTTTAGGTTGCCTCTGAGAAAAAAAATAAAGCAGAAAGGTGGAGGTCAGCTCCTTTTTCTGGCAGGTCCCCCAAAAGAGCAGACCTGATAGTGGGCTTCTGGGTCCTATGTGAGCCTGAACTCTCTGCCTCAGCCAGGTGTTGACAAAAGTTTGTTGTTCTATATTTATTTACTTTCCTTTCTGTGTTTTTTTACCTCCTCAAATAATGGTTTGCTTGATTGTTTAGGAGGTAATAATGATTTTAAATTACCATTAGAAATGAATGAACTATTTTGTTTGTTCATACCTACCACATGGTTTACAAGTGTTACATTATGTGACTGTCACCATGACCCTATGAGGGTGGCCTTGTAGCCCACTGGCATTGCACTACGTGCAGGGGAGATGACCACCTCAGATCACCACCCATAGTGGGCAGCAGAGTTTGGGAGTAGCACATTCACTTCCAAGTTTCTTCTGATGGTTGCTCACCCTTCCTCTTCCTGGCCATCGGCTTACAAAGCCAGGGGAGTTCTGGTGTGCGCAGACGAGTTGTTCTTGGGTCAGAGGCACAGGGGAAGAGAAGTTGCACGTTGATCTGTGTGCCCCGGAGCTGTTTTCTGCCCTTGCCAGGGAGCCCAGGGAGGACTTTGATTACACTGAGGCTCAGGTGAAGGAGAATAAACCCAGCCAGAAGCCACATGGAAAGCTAGGCCACTCTGGAGCTGCACAGAGGCAGCATTCCTGGCGTGGAGCGTACGCTTCACAGCCCCTTTTCTTCTCCCTTTTTGGGTCCTGATATCTTTCCAGTTCATAGAAACATGAATTGATTTGAGACAGTGAGGCAGCATAACAGTGCAACCACAGACACTTCTGAAAGAAGACTTCTAGAAAACTGCTCCAGAAAATGACAAGAATGACTAAGCCTCCTGCTTAGTTTTTTAAATGGAAAGGACAAGGCTGGGAGGCTTTTGAACCTCTCTAGGCTTCTACACCCTTGCACTCCTTGGACAGCCAAGCTCCCGCCTGGGCTATCTGACCTGTTCTGGGACCATTGTTCCCTTGTCTGGCATAGGACAGGAGAAACTCCCTTAGGGGTGCTTGTAGGTCAAATGCCTTTAGAAGCTGAGGCTAGCAGTGGCTGGGGTGGTGGGAACAGGATGGTTGTTTTAACAATCAGTTATTAGAAAGCTTCAGTTTGGACCAGGCTTCTAGGGGATTTGTGGAAAATCCTTCTGGATCCTTCAATAAGTTCTACTTTGTGATTTGGTAATTCATCTTCTAGGAAATAATGTGAGCTGAGCCAGAGCTCTCTGCATGAAGATGTTCTCTGCAGCATTACTTCTAGGAGCCTCCCAAATGACACAGATTATGGTGTTTTGTCCAGCCCTTCTTTATAGTGATAATTATGAAGGAACTTAAGAAACACGAAAGATCACATTAAATCTACTGTTAAGTAAAAAGGCAGGGTAAGGAATTGTATTTCACTTAATTTAGTAATGCTCATAATACAGAGGCCTAAGAAAAAGACTGGAAAAAAAGGTCCTAAATGATAAAAGCCAAAGCCATCAAATACATGTTGATAATGGTCACTTCAGGAGCTAGGAGTGTAAAGAAGTTTTTGTTTTGTTTTGTTTTGTTTGTTGTTGTTTGGGCAGTACTGGGGATTGAACCGAGGACTACCAGGACCTTTGCACTGAGGTACATCCACAGCCCATTAAAAATACACGTATATACTTTCGAGACAGGGTCACAGTAAAGTAGTAAATTACCCAGGTTGGGCTTGAACTTTTGACCACCCCTCTCTCAGCCTCTCCAGAGTGCTGGGATTCCAGCAGTATGCTGCCAAACCCTGTTTTTCTCTTAAGTTTTTCCTTTCCCAGTAATATTTCTGCAGTTTTAATAGTTAAGTAATCATGCAGCTCTAGCTAGAAAGTCTTCTTTCTGGTCCCCTGTCAAGGACAGATGCTCCAAGGCGGTGGACATGGCCACCTGGCACTGTCCTTCTCCTGCCCAGTAGCAGCAATACAATGAATATTTCACATAATCTTTTCCAAAATTCTACTGGCAGTTTGCAGTATTTCCTTTACTCCAAACTTATTTCAAAGTTTAGAGGAGAAGCTGTTCTGTAGTTTTTGGAATTGAAACATGAAAACAGTTTGCCTTTCTTTTATTTATTTAAATATTAAAGCATTTAAAATGTTTTTCCCTCCTTTGAGATAACCAAGACACAGCTGACTTCTGTTGCTTTGCAGTGCTAGTAGCCAGCTCCCAAAGTGGGTGATTCTCTTCAGGCAGTGGTGGGCCAGCTTCAGAGACACAGTTAAATAGCTTGTGGGAATTGTTATTCTTCTGTCTCTTAATGGGAAATAAAGCCTGTGTGTTAGGGCTGAGCATGGTTTCTGGTGACCAGCAGTAAAAGCACATTATGAAACCACACTGGGAGCTGTTGTCATTAAGGAGATCCATTTTACCTGAGCGGGGTGGGGCGGGGGGGGGGGGTGAGGAAGGACCAGACAGGTGCATGCACAAGTAGATCCAGCTGTGCCAGCCTCTTCTGAGCCTGGACCTCTTTGTCTCTGAGATGGGTATAAAAGTGTCTCCCATTCATATGCCCAGGTACAAGTAAATGTTTCTGTCTGTCATTACTCTGTCAGGTTTGTTTTGTTTTGTTTTTGTTTTTGTTTTGTTTTTTGAGGCAGGGTCTCACTGTAGTCTAGGCTGGTACTGAGCTCACTCTGTAACCAGATGAGCCTCAAACTTCCGGCAGTCCTCATGTTTTGGCCTCCTGAGTGCTAGGATTACAGGCATGTGCCGCCATACCTGACTTATGTGGGCCTTGCTCTTGTTAGGCAAGTGCTCTGCCCCACTGATCATGTCCCCAGCCCTCCTCCTGGCAGCTTCTGATGCCTAAGCTTTCTCAGCATCCTTGGAAGATAGGGTGGGGGCTGGACATTGAGCCTAGGTGGTAAAGCCAAGGGTTAGTCCCGGAGTTCCTGGTGTGACTGGAAGCGGCATGCCTGCCCTAGTGTTTGGAGAGCTCTTGAATAACTGGGGAAAGTGCTTCTTCCACAAAATGCACATAACTGTTTCCGGGGGTATTTGGTCCCAGATGAAGAACTGACCTTCCTGAAGCAACAGTGACCTGGTTAGGCCCTGAGGCCTGTGACCTGTGGGGCTTGTGGGGAGGGCCTGGAACGTGGGTCCAAGTCCACCTGGCAGGTCTGGGCTGCAGCTGGGGGAAAGCCTGAGAACGTGCGATGGTGACTGTGTTTGTGTGAGCCTGTACTTGAAGGGAAGAAGGCAGGGAAACCAATTTACAGCACCTGTCTTCTGACCATACGGCAGATGTTTCAATTAAGTGGAAGTATTATAGTAAGAACAACGTTTGCTTAGAATGATGGGGTAAGCATGGATGAAGGTTGTCTTTTGAGAGGGATTAATGACAGTGTGTCTTTTACCAAAAGTAACAGAATTTTTAAAGATCTCAATATTCATTGTAAGTTTTAATCACAGCTCTTATGGTAACTTCTGTCAGATAAAAACATATTACTGTGTCCTCACCCACCTTACTCACACTGCATCTGGCTCTGTGTGACCTCTGGCTCCTCCTCAAATTTAAAAATGGCCAGGAAAGGGAAACATTTTAAATCCACTCAGAATATCAAGGCAGCCATGACGGAGCAACTAAAGACACTCAGGAGGGCTGGGGGCATAGCGTGCCTGCCTAGGGAAGCATGAGGCCCCGGGTTCGGTCCCTAGTGGTATTGCATGATTATAATTCCAGCACTTACTTGGGAGACTGGGGCAGGAGGATTGCCATGAGTTCCAGGCTACACAGTGAGTTCTGGCATAGCCTGAACTACAGAGCAAGACCCTGTGTCAAAAAAAAAAGGGAAGAAAGAAAGAAAAAAAGAAAGTAAGTTCGGATAAGTATGTTTAAGGGAAGGGAGTCTTTTGAAGGAGACTTATGGCAATATTCTATTACTGTAATTTCTAAATTATTTTTATAACATCTTATATGTAGCCCAAAATAACCATGCAAAGAAAATGTTCTGAAGTTTTTCACTTGTTAGAATCAGCAAAATGTTAGAAACAAACACAAGGTTTTCCTTTGCACGAACTTGGGTATTTCTGATTCTACTACCTAGGTAAAATTTTAAGAGAAAAGTGAATTGGTGTGCGTACGTGTGGAGTAGTGTAAGATCACAGTGGCTCCACATGTAGAAGAATGAATCTAGCCACACACCTATCACCATGCACCAAAATCAATTCAAAGTGGATCAAAGACCTAGACATTAAAAATGAAACATTAAACCTTCTAGAAGACAAATTAGGCAAATTTCTAAAAGACATAGGGGTAGGCGAAGACTTTCTTGACAAAACACCAAGAGCAAAAGAAATTATCCCTATTGTCAACAAATGGGATCTTGTCAAATTAAAAAGTTTCTGCTGCACAGCAAAAGAAACTATGAACATTGTAAAAAGAGAACCAACAGAGTGGGAAAAAATATTTACCACCAACATCTCAGATAAGAAGCTCATAACTAGAATATACAAGTAGCTGAAGAAAAGTAAGCCTACCAAAATAAAGGATCCTATTGAAAAGTGGGCAAATGAAGTGAAGAGACAGTTCACTCATGAAGAAATGCAAAAGGCCAATAGATACATGAAAAGATGTTCAACATCTCTAGCCATAAGAGAAATGCAAATCAAAACAACGCTAAGATACCATCTCACCCCAGTGAGAATAGCCTATATCAACAAGTCAAGTAGTAATCAGTGCTGGCTTGGCTGCTGGGAGAAAGGAAACCTCCTGCACTGCTGGTGGGAATGTAAATTTGTACAACCCCTTTGAAAAGCAGTATGGAGAGCTCTGAAAAGACTAGAAATAAATGTCCCCTTCGATCCAGTGACACCCCTCCTGGGAATATATCCAGAAGAGGTCAAAACAGCACGCAACAGAGATATTTGTATACCCATGTTCATAGCAGCACAACTAACAATAGCTAAAATATGGAAGTCACCAAAATACCCGTCAACAGACCAGTGGATACACAAACTGTGGTATTTATACACAATGGAATACTATGCATCTATAAAGTCCAACAGTGTGGAGGCTTTTACAGGCAAATGGAAGAAACTTGAGAACATCATGCTTAGTGAAGTGAATTAGAAGCAGAAGGTGAAACATCGAATGGTCTCTCTGATATGAGAGTCCCAGAGCACAACTCCTATGGAACTTAAAACAAAAAACAAAGTGAAATGGGGGTCAAGTAGGGGAGGAGAGAGGGAGGGTAGGGTAGGGGGAGGGACAAAAGGAGAGTGGGAAAGCCCTTGTCACCTTGACAAGATACATATGTGCATAAAAGACTCAACTCCATTGTAAACCTTAAATTTTGCACGTATACATATCAATAAAATGGGGGGGGGGGGGAGATCACAGTGGCATTTATACATCTGTAAAACACAAAGATTTTTTTCCAAATTTTGGGCGGTAATAGGCAAAAGTGTCAAAATAATGATCATCTAGTTAGTGTGGTTGAAATGGTACTTCTCATGGAATTTTTTTCTGCTGCCCTTTAACTTTACCCTTCTAAGTATTTTCCCTGCATCATTAATCTCTTCCTGCAGACACCATGTTTTCATGTCTTATAGGCGTTGTACCATATGAATGTACAATTTGTTTAGACACATGGTAGCGTGGAAAGCATTCGCTTTGGGAAGTTTGTGTTCCAAACTTGGCATCTGTCGTTCCCTGGCCCTGCAGCTTAAAGCTCCTTTTCTGTTAACCGGGACAGAATGGCAAGCACCCAGAGAAGCTCATGGTAATGGTTACATGGTTATGGTAGTTGCTGGTAGCAGTGGTAGTTTTATCTTGTGGCCCCTGCAAGGAGAGTTTGTAGCTCATAGTGTAAAAGGATTGGCAGGCAAGCCCTGGCCTTTTTTTTTCGAGGCAGATTGGTCCTGAACTTACTGTGGAGCCCAGGCTAACATCGAACTCATGGTGATCTTCTTGCCTCAGCCTCCCGAGTGCTGGGATTACAGATGTGTGCCATGGTTTATGTGGTGCTGGGGAATCAAACACTCTAACGATTGAGCTATGCCCCAGCTTCCTGGCTTTGTTGTTCGTTTGTTTGTTTGAAGACGTGGTCTCGCTCTGTAGCCCAGGCTGGTCCTGAACCCACTCTGTAGCCCAGGCTGGCCTTGGACTCAGCAATCCGCCTGCCTCAGCCTTCCAAGTGCTGGGATTACAGGGGTGCACCACCACACCCGGCTTTATGTGGTGCTGGGAATCGACTCAGCTGGACGTGGTTTTAAAGCAACCTTCCCCTGTTGCCTGGCTCCTTCTCTTGCGTTTCCCTGCTGTCCTGTGTATTTTTGTAAGTGCTTTACATCCTTTTGTGAATGATACATAAACAAACACAAGCTGTTCCCTCTCGTGTTTGACATTGAGGTTGTTTCTGATTTTTTGCTATTGTAAATAGTGTGGAGCAGAATATGTTTCTGTATCTAGGTCTGCCCTGGGCTGGATTATTTCCTGTGGCTAGAATCCTGGAAGTGAATGACAGGGCTAAAGGGAGTACGCATTTTCATGCCTGTGGCTGCCGAGTCACTTCTCTGGGTGGTACTAGTTCCCAGTCCCAGCAGCAGCTGTGGAAAAGTCCTGATCACGCACTCCTTGAAGTGCACTTGAGTGCCAGCTTTCTTTTCAAGCCTGGCTCCCCTGGTGCTGCCGCCCCCTCCCGCCCCCCAACAGCGCTGGTTTTGTCACCTTGCCACCGTGCCCGCCATCGCATCCCGTGTCGCCATCAGTAAGCACAGCTCAGGGTTGCAGGCCTCTCGTCTCCCCCTGTCTTGGTAAATCTTCTTTCTGATGGGAAGGCAGTCCTGTCGCCAGCCAGTCCTGCTGCATAGACTGCCCCCTCTGTGAAACAATGGGCACATTCAGACCCAACTCGTGTTTTCAGTTATTAAAAAACGGAGCCGGCTGTCTCTGCCTGTGACTTTAATCTTTAAGCCTTTATTCCCTCTACTCCATCCCCCTTCTCCTAACCTTTTGTTCATGCAGTTCTGAGCTCAGGGGTATGTGGGTCCAAGAGTTTGTGCGCGTATTATTCCTTGCCCTGGCAGCTACAGATGGTTACAGCCCTGAGCAATGTTATTTCAGGGTAGGCAGGGGCCGGGGGTGGTGTGGGGTGGACACAGGCTGGGGGGACAACAGGGACACACATGAGAGGGACGGGGAAAGGCAAGGCCAACTCTCCTTGCCTCCAGCAATCCTCTGGACGTGAGGGATCTGCGGAATTTTACATGGCTCTGGAGTGGGGTGCCTCTGTTCTTTCCTCAGCTTCAAATCCAATGGACTGGTCCCCTTTCTCAACTGCTTAGTCTTAATAAAGCCTGCATCTTCTGTGGTCTCTTAGCGTTTTGTCCTGTGAAATCTTGTGGTTGAATTATATATATGTATTTTTAAATGAAAACAAACATCTCCAGGAAGGCTCTTCCCTAGACCTTCAGATCCCCTGAAACATAGCCAGAGGATTCAGAGTACAAAAGCATTTTCCTGTTGAGACCTGGCACTCTTCTGGTCACATGCTTGAGGCCATAGTGACTTCTTATACAAGGCCAGCTAGAAAGCTGAGGAGCAGGGACAGGGCCCAAGCCCATCTGTGAAGACTGTCGGGGTGGTCCTTCCTTAGCAGGGCTGCTTGGGGGCTTCTCGCCTGAAAGCAGTCCCCCTCCTGCAGGGAGAGCAGGGTGGCACCTGTCTCCCAGCACAGGCTTGGGGGGCCTCATGCCCGGATGTAGAGGGTTAGGTCTGAGAGCCAGGCCTGCAGGAAAGGGGTAGTTTTTCACATCTTTTTTTTTTTAATGTGTGTATATGCATTTCTACATGGAAACACACACCTTGTTTATAAACTAACTTTCTGACCACAGAGTTTCCACAATACTCTGGTATGTCCTGAGTGCATTCAGAAAGGAAACTGAGGTCAGCACTACCAGCAGACTTCTTGGTGCTGTTCATCTCATTCTCATTTTGTCCGTAAGGTTATAGTTGCATTTTCATTAGTGTATCAGTATTATTGTTTTAAAAGGTATTTTACATTTCATGGTGGGACTGTATTACACCTGCTGTTCTGTGCACTTTGCATTCCCTTCCTCTTGGCAATGTTTTGGAGATCTTTGTGTGTGAGCTCAGAGAGTTGAGATTCTCCCTGGTCTAGTGGCTGCAGGACGGTGCCTGGGTGCCTGTGTTCATGTACCATGTAGCCAGATTTAATGGTGGACAGTTGGGATGCCTCTATTCTGCTGCTAGGTGGGCTACTGATTTATTTATTTAGGTCTTGTTAAGTTACCACTAAGGCTGGGATTGAATTTGCAATCTTTCTGTCTCATCTTCCCAGAGTGCTGAGGTTACAGATGTGCATCACCATGCCCATGCCCCATGCTGTTGTTTGGATCTTGAGTGTCCCCCAAAAGCCTCATGTATTTGGAACTGTGTGTTATTGGGAGGTAGGTTGTGACTTTTGACCTGGAAAGATTATATCAACTTGTTGCAGCTTGAAGGAGGTAAAGGAAATATTACAGCTTCTTCCTGGGAAAACTCTAGCCGTGTCTGAGTCTCTGGACACTGGCTTGGCTCCTGTGGACTTGGCTTGTGTTTGCAAAAGGGTGAGCCGCTCTCTAGCCTCCGCCATGTGCCTTGACCATTGCACTGCTAGCAGTCTCATCAGTGGACTGTGGGTGTAAGAGAACTTCTAAAACTGTGAATTAAATCTTTCCTCCCTTAAATTGTAGATGTTGGGAATGTTGTCATAGCAATGAGGAAGTAACTAAGACAACTGCCTGGATGAATAAAGATTTTTTTTTCTTTTTGTATCTTGCGGAAGTGTTTCTTCCTTAGAAGCAGAAATTGTTGGGATGTTGCATTTTAATATATGCTGCCAGTTGCCCTTTCCAAGTTTATGCCGATTATATTTGTTTCACTGAAATAACATTTTAAGTGAGTTACTGTCTGGGAAAAGTCAAACTTTGAAATCTCAGGACTGCTCTTATTTTCTGACTTTCTGTGCCCTGGCACACCATCCTTCATACCTGGATCTGCTAACTTAAACTTGGAAAGCCCAGCCTCATGGTCCGTCAGCTTTCACTTACTGTGTGCGCACTGTGGCCAGGCAGCTGGTCCTGCAGCACGACACAGGAAACACCAGGTGACTTGCTCTCACAGCGGTCTTCGTGGCTGCGCTTTTACAGCTCTGAGCTGTGCCCGGGTGCACAGGGACAGAAAGGGAATAGAAGCCACGGGGAGAAGTAAACCTGGAAGCGTGAAATCATCCCAGAGTAGATTTGATGCAGGTCTAGGGATTAAACCTTTGCTGCACTCAACCTTGGTCTGTATACCACCCACGCTGTCATGTTAGGGTGTCTTGTCCTGTTTTTTTCTTTTTTCTTGTCTGTGGTCATCTGGGTGAATGTTGTATTATCGGGTTGAGTAGAGAGAAAGAAAAGTTAAAGTTTCTGGCAGTTCTGGGATAGGACAGTGGCTATTGTATCTTTGTTAGCTGCTGGTGATCTGAGCTTTGGAGATTCCAGATTTGAGTTATTCACAGTTGCATTGTTATCTTTTCTTTTCTTTAAAAAAATTTTACTTTGTACAAATGCCTGCCTGCCCGCCTTCCTGCCCTTTTCTGTACTAGAGTTTGAATCCATGCTTTCACACTAAGCTTCACTCAGTCAGCTCTTTTTAATTTTTTTTATTTGGGGGATGGGGTCCCCCAAGTTGCTAAGTTGCCCGGGCTGGGTTTTAATTTGTGATCCTCCTGTCTCAAGCACTCAGAGTGTTCGGTTATAGGCGTTGTGTCACTACAACCGGATACCAAGCTCTTTCATAATTGCCTTACACCCTCCTTTCTTGCACTAGAACTGGGATAATGGGTAGGTGGGGAGGGAGGTGCCTGACCCAGGGTGCTAAGTGGTCTGTGGGAGAGAACCAGGGTTACTGCTATGGGCACAGGCCTCATGCGCAGCCACACTGCAGAGTTCCACGTCCAGGATAGGGTAGCAGTGGGAAGCAGTACGTGTATCTGTTTTGATGCTGTCTGGTTGGTAGAGATGGAGCACTTTCCTCTAATACTTGGATTCAATTTGAAAACAGGCCCCATGAAAACAAGGGCAACTTTTTGAGGTTACCAGCTAGTCAAGACCTTTAAGCACCCAGACCACAAAGGAACTTCAGCCTCCTTCTGAAGACCTTGGAGCAAACGTTCACTTAAGAGCAAGCTGGATGTCAATTCTACCCTCAACCATTCACAGCTCCAGGTCCCTCTGAGAATCATGGGACACAAAACTAAACACCAGGGTGATTTATAGACTGTGTTTATCTCCTGCATATGCAGAAGGCGTTCTCAAGTAAATATTACATGGCATTGCAAAATCCCCACAAGCCATTATTTTAACCTGAGGAAGGAAGACAGGGATGTCTTCCACACCGGTATGTACACTTGGGATAGACACTTCTCAGAATGCACTCCTAATGTACCACAGGATTCCTTAGCAAGCCAGGCCCCCTGGAGTCATCCAGCCCATCTCTCAGCCCCAGAAAACCCTCTTTCCTAGATATCCCAGTCATGCAAACCAAGCCAGACCAGTAGGTTCAGGATTCAGGATAAATTCAGTCAAAGAATAAGCCCCCCAGAAAAGCAAAAGTTTTCATTAAAATGGAAGTGCACGGTTAGTCTTTCAGGCATTAGGAAATGTGGCAGAGGCTGAAGGCAACTTAATGGTCTCATAAAGTGTTTACAGGAAGAAGGATCCTTACAGACAAATATTGCCTTAGATCAGCAGGTCTGGAGCACTTTTTTTTTTTTTAATCACACAGATCTTCCTGGAATGCCAGTAATTGATTTGTGGAAGGCACCTCCACCTCCATGCTCTGGGAGCTCCTAGCCAGCAGGAGTCCAGCCCCCCTGGACACGTAGCTCTTCTCCTGTCCTGGGCTCAGGCTCCCACATTCCCTCTGTCTGCCTCCCTTTGTGTGCTAGATCGGAGCCTGCCAGCTACCTCTGTATCTCTGAGGTCTGTCCTGGGCCCTCCTGGGCCAAAGGAGAGTCCAAATAAATTCTGGGGAAACACATGAGTGAGCAAACAAATGAGCAAATCAATAATTGAGTGAATGGGGAAATAAATCATAAGGGTCCCTGTCCTGCTTTGTGTCCCTGTGTGTGTCTCAGTGTGTACATCAGTGTGGCGATTGGTGTTGAAGCCAGGACCTTTATGCTGAGCTATAATCCTAACCCTTTCTATTTCTGTTTTTTGATTTTGAGACACAGTCTCACTAAGCTACCCAGGCTGCCCTCCCCACCCTTGCCCATACACATCTCTGGCTCATTTCACCTACTTTTAACTCATTTTTTGAACTGTAACTTCTTGAGCACCAACTTTGTATGACGTCAGCAGAGTCAGTATACAATGAACCCAACTTGCTTAACAGCCCACAACTTCAAACTAAAAGCATCAGGAGATCTAGTGGGGAAATTTGACAGCTATGGGCTCCCTTGCATTGCTGTAAATAAATCTTCTACAATTAGATTGCGTCTGTTCTTGTTCAGGCAATAATGTCTTGGGGGGTTTTACTCAAGTGTCATCTGTTCAGCCGGTCTACAGTGCACTGGAGCATGCAGAGGCACCTCAAGGTGGGGCTCACATGCCCCCTCCTCCCGTCTGGTGCTGCATAACCCCACTGGATAAATGCTCTTGGGGGTGCAGTAACAGAGGGTAATGTCATTCCCAAGAGCAACGCCAGGGAGCCATCTGAACACTAGGGGTGGACAGTATGACAAACACTGAGAAAATCCTACTTGACCTTGTATGCCAGAAAGAGACAGGGCAATGTCCAAGCTTATAATACACCAAAACAGGCGCGGAGGTTCCCTCCAAATCAAGAAATAGGTGTCATAATTATAACCTAGCGGTTATCAGTCCTAATAGTTACAGCTAATGTTTCTGAGTTGATTATGTACTAGGCTCTATGACTTGACGAATTAATTCACAGATCCTTAGAATGACCAGTATACTTACATGCACTTTTATTATCCCAATTTTATAGATAATAAAATGGAAGCACAGAGTTGTTAAGTCACCAGACCAGGATCACAGACCAAACAAGCGGTGGGGTCTGTTTTCACATCAGGCAGTATGGTACTGGGTGGGGTTTCTGCTCTTAGGATTCCTACTCCACTGGACGCTGAGTTGACGCAACCTCATGTGTTGATAACTGAGCCACTGTTAGAATGACCTGCTAAATATCAATCTTGGTGGTCCCTCGGTAGGAGAATTAGGTAGGAGTTTTTAGAACACAGCAGCAGTCCAAGGAATCCTTAGCATTAAACATAGTTACTGTCAGCAAAACACCAGAATTATTTGGAGAAATAATAACTTATGAGGAAGCAATTCTTATATTGCTTCTGTATAGAAGTTAACAGTGTGGGCTGGGCGTATAGCTGAGTGGTTAAAGGGCTTACCTAGCAAGGACAAGGCCCTAAGTTAGATTTCCCAGCATTACATAAATTGGGTGTGGCACCAGTGTCCCAGCACCCAGTTTGCTGGCTACTTGTCAGTCGTCCACAGATGCACCCTGAATGGTGCTTGCTCAGTGTGCTGGTGTTTCTTACTTTGCTTAGGCTGACACGTCATGATTAACTCTCACAGTCCACAGACAGACACATCCTTTGGACGACACATAATGTCCAGCTACAACAGCGGGTTCGTAATCACGCCTAAGGTGATGCAGCATGCAAATGGGAAAGTGCTCATTCCCTCCCCATGACAGAAGGCAGGATTTTCTTTTTCAAAATGTTTACCCTTCCTCCACACTTAGTAATTTAAGTGTTAAAGTATAGATTTAACAGTCTCCAAGTACCACTATTAAGCTAATCAACATTATTTTGTGGGGCTGGAGGAATGGCTCAGTGGTAACTCAAGCACTTAGATTCCCCAGCACCACATAAGCAGGGTATGGTGGCACACACCTGTAATCCCAGCACTCGGGAGACTGAAGCAGGAGGATTGCCATGAGTCCAAGGCCAGCCTAGGCACCGTAGTGAGTTCAGGACCAGCCTGGGCTATAGAGCGAGGCCCTGTCTCAAAAACAGAACAAAACAAAACATTATTTTGCAAACAAAGAAAACAGATATCTGTGTAATAAAGGTGTGTGTATGTACAAATACGTGAATGAAATACGAAATAAATATTCATGACAGTTACAGTTCAGGTCACAAGTGGCAGCTGGTATTTATACCAAGTGGGTATTCAAAGCAGCACTGCTGTCAAGAGTTGCTCGCAGGGTCGTGGAGCAAGTAAGGAGGCAGTGAGAGAGATGTAGACCCACGCCCACCCGGTTGCTTATCTGCTGAAGATACCGGTGCTGACACACGTTATTTCTGATCCTCACACTGGCCTGTAAGGCAGGTGGTCGTGTCTAACAGATGACGACCCTGTGGCACAGAGAGCGCAGAACTGCAGTGGGGACAGCGTATTACTCCCTGTAATCTGCTGATGCTCAGAGCTGCCAGGAGACAGAATAATCCGGTGTGTAGAAGGAGTCGCAGGAAGAGTGACGAGGCAGCCAGGAGCCAACACCAAAGTCAAGCTCTGCTCCCAGGCCAGGGCTGGCTGGTGCCGGACTCCTGCCCCCACCCCACCGGGCCCCTTGAGATTTCTCACTTAAGAAAATGACATCATGGAGTATAAAAATGAGAAGAGAGTACATTTTTTGCAATTATTCAGAGCTTCTTAATTTTAAAATATCAGATTTAATTTCACTTGAGTAAGAGTCTTGTAAAATAGAATTTTAAAATGGTCAACCCTCCTTCTATTACTGGGTTGTTGTTTTTTTCCTTTTATCTCCCGCCCTCCCTCCACCCTCTCACTCTTTCTTCAAATTTAGGAATTGATGTCATTTGTCCCCTTTCCCAGAGCCTTAGGAAGTACATCTTGGGGTGGAATGGGGGCCTTGTCTCATTGTCCTCCCTTGTGGGGGCCAGTTTTAACCGTGAGCTATGAAGAACAACCTTTGTTTCTAACATCCAGGTGGTAATTAATTGCCAGGGAGTCAGGACTCTTGCCTTGCTAAAGTGAGGGTACAATTTGGGGATTAGCAAAATTGAATCAAAATCTCATGGCATCCTTTCTAAAGCCTTACCCCTCTCCCACAGATGCATCTCACATGCACATGAGAATGCATGCATGTGTTCACACGCATCACACACACCTGCACACACTTAAGCAAGGTAATGGCAAAGTGAGCTGACACTGTCTTGGCATTTGAAGTGAGCCTGAGGGTGCTGACGGCTCTCTTTCTCTTAGGAATTTGCATTTGGAGTCTACTGAACTAGAGCTGATAGTAGTTGGGGACCCCTGTTAATCACACTTACCCCCCACCCCCTCCAGTATTTCTGAAGGTACTGGAGTGTTACATGCCTACCTGCCTGCCCGGGAACTTCTGTCTGACTTCAGTGCTCACCAGCTCTGGCCCTTCTGGGCATCATTTTTTACAAGGAGTACCAGGCTGCTGGCAGTGTCATAATCACTTGGCCAGGCTGCCTGTCTCTTGTCTTTCTCTATAAAGACACACCTTCAAAGCTGAGTGTGGTGGCACACGCCTGTGATCCCAGCACTCAGGAGGCTGAGGCAGGAGGCTGGCTCCAAGGCCTGGGCTACAGAGCAAGACCCTGACTCCAAAAAAAAAAAAAGTCACACCTTCAGGGAAAGTCCAGGCAGCTGTGCTGTGGTTACCCCAAATGAGGAAGGCCCTTCCAAGGCAGCAGCCCCCGCCTCACGGGCCAGCCATCCACCTCAGAAGCTTAGTCTTTGGCCGATAGTCCGGTGGCTGTCCTTTTCACCCAAGGAGTCTGTTGTTGCCGGTGTCACCAAAGCAGCAGCGGAAGGATCTGGCCTGTCTGAGTCTCACTTTCTTCCCTCTGTTTATCATGTCGTAAGTGTGGACTATATTTGAAAGTTATGGTGAATGTTTAAATTTTAAAAATTGCAATAAAAAACACTTTGCCATTAATCCTCCTCAAGATCCTCCCTTGGCGTTAACAGGCTCTCCGTCATCTGGACACTTTCCAGAGCAGTCTGGACGTCCTCTTTTCTGCCCTCCATTGTACTGTGGGGCTGTCTTGGTGCCTCAGTATCCTAAATTCATTCAAAGTGTTGGCCTTTCATGGTGACTTGGAGTTAGGGGAAGAGCCAGAAGTCGCACCGTGCCAGACTGTACATAGAGTAGATGAAGACACCATCATGTGTGTATGACCGTGTCTCTCCCTAAGGTGGTACTTGGCAACACGGTACATCATGCAGCATATACATATATGTGTAGGCAGCAGACCGGCTGGGAGGCGCTGGCATGCTTTATCATTCATATTTTCTAGTTTTTAAGCAGCAAAAAATGAAAGGACCCTGCCTGTTTGCCAGACCAACCTCACCAACAGGAAGGAGTGCTGGGAACACCGGAGCGTGCCAGTCACCCCCCTCTGTCATATACTGGCTTTCTCCTGAGGCAGTGACGCTTCCACAGATGCTGTCATTTGCAACACAGAGCTAACAGTGCCCCTTTTGCTGTGGCTGGTGGAAGGACATCGGAGAGCTGGTTAAGCCCAGAGGCATGGATAGTTAAAGTATGGCTGTTCCTCTTGGTTGTAACTTGGTAGATGACTTCTCACCTCACAGAGACGGGGGGAGGCTGTTACGAGCAGCACAGAGGTAACACACATGAACCAGTAAAGGTGTGCACTGACCAAAAGGGAGCATAGGGGTTCTTCCCGCGCAGCATGCTGTGTAGAAGGGGACTTTAGAAGAGAGCTC
Source organism: Ctenodactylus gundi (assembly GCA_004027205.1). NCBI lineage: Eukaryota > Metazoa > Chordata > Mammalia > Rodentia > Ctenodactylidae > Ctenodactylus > Ctenodactylus gundi. The sequence goes on along the minus strand of PVKB01006054.1, from coordinate 24,397 downwards.
TGGTTCTCTTCAAGGCTGTAGAATCCCTGGAAAGGTGGGGCCTCTCCAGCTTGGATCTGGAGAGTGGTTGATCTGTACTTCGTCAGAGATATCCTACCACTCTATCACTGTCCTTCAGGCCCTCAGTCACCTTTGTATTTTGTTCCCTTTTTTTGTTTTTCTTCTGAGACAGGGTCTCATCTGTAGTCCAGGTTGGTCCTGGACGCACAGCAATCCTCCTGTCTCAGCCTCACCAGTGCCAGGATTACAGGTGTGCACTACCAAGCCCAGTTTATGTCATGCTAGGGAGCCGAACGCAGGGCCTTACACTTGCTAAGCAAGTGCTTTAACCCATGTCCTATTTCTCCAGCCCCTCCTTTTACTTCTGCACACGCTAGTCAGAGGCCTGCTCCATGCCTGCTGCGGGCCTTGTCAGCCCTTGGGTCTCTGGTTTGAAAGTGCCAGGCTAGCAGGACTCCCACCCACTGGCCCGCCCAGGGCTCTGTGGCTCTCAGCTCTCCTCTTGACTGTCAGTTCAGGAAAGCCCCAGCACCTCCCCTGATACGAGTGCAGAGAGTAATGGAGGGAGGCCACTGCAGGGAGAGTCCAAGCTGGCTGCGCAGTCACATCCTAAGGACATAGGTTAAGTCCTCTGTGTTGATGCATCGAAATCATGATTAGAGATGTGGGCCTTTTGCTGTGGCCTTCGATGGTAAGATAGCTTGCAAGGAGATGTGTGTTTGGAGGTACAGTTTCTACTTTCTTTGAGGCACCAGAATTAAGGTTCAGGTGAGCTCAGAGGGCTTGGACATGGAGCCAGAGTCAACACACTGAAATGAAAAAATGGAGGGTGTTGGAGCTGTAGCTGGCTGCCAGCTCCCCCACTCAGAGAGCCCGTGCTGCCACATCCTTCTGGCTGTTATCCCGGGAACACAGTGCCTGTGTCCCAGGGAGCTAGAGGCTCTCAGCTAGCTCACATATTAACAGGAACTCTGAGAGTTGGGCCTGGTAGCACAGGTCTATAATCCCATAGTCTGGGAGGCTGAGGCAGGGGGTTTGCAAGTGCAGGATCAGCCTGGGCAGCTTAGTGACTTAGCAAGACCCTGTCTCAAAGTCAGACATGAGAAATGGGCTGGGAGTATAGCTCAGTGTGAAAACCCTAGGCTTGATTTCCTCTACAGAAAAAAAATTAAAGTATGTCAATTTAAGGAAAAATATCAAATAAATAACAAACCTGGTATGACTTTTCAAGAGTATCAAAGTTCTGAGTGCACCCTTCTCCCTCCTCCCCCAAAAGGGCAACTGACACTTCTAGATAAAGAAAACTAGAGAGACCGGGTGTTTAAAAAATAAACAGAACAGCTCTGAAAGGCAAAATGGAGGTAATTGGAAATTTTGACTATAAGCCATAGATTAGGTAAAGAGATGTTATCAGTGTAAATCTTTTTGTGTAGAATAATGTCTTAATTCTGAGAACGTCTGTGTTAGAGTCAAATGCCACTGTGTCCGCCACCCATGTTAATATGCCTTGGGAACCACATACATATAATTTAATAAAGAATGGTAGTGCCTTGCTTGGCTGCCTTGTAGCCATCTTACTTTGTGTGAACGTACTCCATGATGTTCGTGCAATGATAAAATCACCTCACGATGTGTTCCTTAGTCCGCACCCTCATCACGGTAGAGGTGGTGCGTGCCTTGTGTGTGTGGAGAGCACGCAGCAAAGTGTGCACAGTCGCAGTGAGCTGTTCTTGGTTGTAGCAGGTGGGTGCTGGCAGCCACGTTTACTCCACTTCAGCTAACTTGCGTGAGTGGCACAAGAATGACTACCATTGAGAACTGTGGAAACTGCGGTGGGACTTTCCTTCAAGTCCTTTTGAAGTCCTTGCTGACTTTTCATTTCTGAGGTGTATCTTTAATAGTATAATTTGATAAGAAAAATTTGACCTAAGGAAAATCATTCAATGGCACATCACTAACACAATGTAAGTTGGTTAGGAAATATGACATGAGGTTTTTAAAATTCACTTTTCTCAGTTACATAAAACAAGATGACTGCATTAAAATTTTATACCCGTCAATTGAGGCAGAATTCATCCAGTAGCTATATTTGCAGCCTCCGGTTAAAATCCTTACTCAATGTAGAATGACCCAGTAGAGACCCAGAGGCCATCAGTTAGCGCTAGAATATTAGTGATGCGATGTGGGATTGCAGAATTACCTGGAATCTCGTTATTTCCAGGAGGGAAACTGGAAATTGGCCTTGCTCTGTGCCACCTTAAGGCTATATAATGAGCACATCTTTGGAGGAAGTGGCGGGGAGCAGTTGTGGATTGTGATCTGTGTGGATAGGATGGGCGGGGGGCGGCGGGAGGGGATGCAGTTGCAGCCTGGGGAGGAGGCTGTAACAGCAAAACCACTCAATACAGTGAACCTTTGTTGCAAGTGGGTGAGGGAGAGCAGAGGTCGCTCACGGAGAACTAGATTAGAAGATGGAGTGTTTCACGACAGGGCTCACAGTAATGGTGTTATGGCAGTAGTCCCACATCCAGCCCTGAAATGTCGTCTCTGTGCCTCCCGCCTTTTGGCCACGTGGTCAGTCTTCGGACACATGCTTGGAACCTCAGTTGTACTATAGTTTTCAGCATTCCTGATTGGTTCCTCTAAGTGTGTCTTCTTTGTGGGGGGATTGCAAGCACTAGGAGCTAGGGGATGACGCCTTCACCCACAGAGACAGTGAGGCCCTCTGGGGGAAGGGACGTAGTGTGAGATTCCAAGGACCTGGGTTTGATCCTGACTCCATGATTTAATATCTGTGTGATTTTGGATAAATCATTTGGATTAGGACAGTGATGGCAGACGTTCCTTACTTCACCGGGCTTGTCTGCTAAGTATAAACCACATGCTGGGGCATCAGTAGGTCAGATGAGATGATTCATGAGAGCAGCAGGCTCAGTGGCACAGAAGATGCAATGAAGGCATGAAAATAACAGTGATACTCAGGTTGGCACACAGGCCGGTACATCGCTATTAGGCCGTAATCAAAGGACAGAAACAATACAACCTAAACTCCTTAGAACCAAGAAGTTCGCGAGGACTAGTTTGAAGTACAGCTGGATCCAGGACCCTTCGTGTTGGGGTCACTGCTCCTACCTCACTTTGGATTAATCCTCAGGCCCACCAGCTCTCTGTCACAGAGTTACCATCCCTTCTTCATTCTTCTGCCAACTGAGCTGCTCCAGCACAGAGAGGTCTGCTTCCTGGGAGTTCCAGCAGAGGGCACAGGGAAGACTGAGAGGCTAGCCAGGTGCCATTCCTCCCCCTGGGGCTGGGCCTGCAGTCCTACCACTTAGACATCAGGAACTGAGAGGCAGAAAGGCGATCCCAAGGAAACCAGAGACCCTGTGCCCAGTGGCAGGGACACTGTGTGTCCAGAACAATGGGGGATACAGTATTCCTACTCAGGTTTCCAGACGTCTCAGGGAAGCCTTTCTTATCCATCCTGTGGACCAACGGATCTACTAGTCTTCGCTGTAAACCAAGCATCCTACTCTTTTTCTTGTCCTCGAGACTGTTAACCAAACTGTTTACTTGGGACAACGTAGAAATTACACAGGAAAAATAAACAGGCCTGAGCCTCAGGCAGGGTGGAATGGAGGAACATCAAAGCTTGGCCCATCCTCAAACCCAGCCTCCTCTGGGTGGCTTTGTGTTCCTTGATGGGTCCTCAGAGCAGGAGTTCCCGCGGAGGCTGCTTCGTTGTAAGGAGCAGAAAATAACTGCGGTGACCTTGGGGAAAGAATCTGTTTGAGACTGGCTGAGCTGGACTTGGCATAAGCAAGAAGAGGTAGCCATCCACCCAGGCAGCCATAGTGGTATGTCTACACCTGCTTCCGCCTGGGTAGCTGCCCACCTGCCGGCCCCTCTTCCAGATAGCTCACACCTGCCTCTGGCTTCTGCAGCTGCCTGTAGTGCGACCACACCTTTCACTTCAGTGTCTGCTCTCTGACCCTGTTTCCTAGGGAATTGCTTATGAACAATCGGGAGACTCTTGCTGACCCAGCTATCGAATCCACTGGTCTTTGCCAGTTTCTGAACTCAGTTATTCTTAGGACAGCCTCGTGTGGTCACAAGTTGTGCAGTTGTGACTGACTATTCATTGGTACTATCAATGGGTTAGAGTGCTCTGCCAAGCGAGGTAGGTGGTAGTCCTTGCCCACTGGCTTCGGTGGTTACCTGAGGGCTGTTTCAGCTCACAACCTCATCGGTGGAGACTCTGGCTTCCTTAGATACGTAGCCCAAATATTTCTACTATAGTATTTTAGTTGATAATCTTTACTATAAAGTGTGTATTCATCATGGCAAGATTTTTTATCCCAATTTTGGAAAATAACATAGAGAGAAGAAAAAAGCTACCTATGACCACATATTTATTGATATTAATGAAAATAACTGGCCTGCAGGAATGGCTCAGTGGTTAAAGCACTAAGTCAAGCACTAAGTACCTGAGTTCAATCCCCCAGCACCACATAAGGTGGGCGTGGTGGCACACGCCTGTAATCCCAGCGCTGGGGAGGCTGAGGCAGGAGGATTGCCATGAATCCAAGGACAGCCTGGGCTCCATACTGAGTTCAGAGCTAGCCTGGGCTACAGAGCGATACCCTGTCTCAAAAGAGAAAAGACAGTAGCTAACATTTTTGTAGCTTTCACTGTGTGCCAGCTGCCACGCTGTGGCTTTGGACACATTCTCATTGTCTTTCAGCAACACTGTAAGGTAGGACAGGGGACATTACAGCTGCATCCTCTGGTGGACTGGACGCCAGGCCTGTGGTGGCAGGGAGTGGTGTGAGGGAATGCCTAGCCTGCCGCGGTACTGCTAGAAAGCCCTGGTTTAAGTGTCACTCAGAGTCTGGCCTTGTACTCAATAGGTACTGTGTGGGTAACATCCCAGGTGGAAGGTGAGGAGGGTTAGAAGAGGTGTCCTGTCTGTCTATCCTGTGCTGCCGTAGCAGAGCCAAAGATAGGGCCCTCCCCTCCCCAGGAAAGGAGCGGGACTCACCCACCCGGTGCAAGCCCTTAATTCTCCCCACCTGCACCTGGGCCCTCCAGCTTGGCTCTTACCCCTGAAACTAGTTCCCCCACACCGGGCCTCCCCGCCTGCCACAGGGCCTGTCTGGAGAGGCTAGGAGCCAGAGGGGGTGCCAGCTTCCCCTTCCCCGCTGCCTACAGACATGAAGTCAGTGTTTCCCAGCTTCAGCCTTCTGCTTGTTGCTGTGACTCTTGCCGTGGGGGCAGACTTTGAGATGGTCCATCTGGGAGAGGGCGGTATTGTGGGAATTTAGGTTCTGCGCCTGACGCCGTGCAATATATTTCCAGTACTCTGCTGCTTTCAGGGGCATCCCATCATGCCAGTTCCACAGAAGAGGAGATGAGCCTGGAGTGCCAGGGTTGCTCAGCCTCTTGGCGGGTTAGAGACCCAGATTCAGAGATGGCAGCACACACTCGTTTCTTTTCCCATGGTTTAAGCCCCTGTTCCGCAGTGAAGACACAAAAAGATGCTCCCCAAGGGGCTGCCCTCTTCCTTCGTGACTGAAGTAAGCTAAATGCAGACAGAGTTGGGGAAGCCGGGGAAGGATGAGGGGAGTAACAACAAGCCACTAGAGTTCCATGCACAGGCCTGTCCTGTTGGCTCGGGTCCCGGTGCGGACAGAGATTGGAAGAGCTGCTCCGGAAGCAGCTGGTAACAGGACACCGTACTTTCAGCCTTCCTTTCTTCCGTGTTGCCAGAAAAATAATCAGTTCTATATCTTAAGTGCTTGATAGAGTGGTCCAGACACCAGCTGTAACTTAAAACAATTTCTGCTGTAGCTGCTTTAAACAAACAGACGTGGTTGCCTTTGTGGCCAGGCATGAGTGTGCGTGTCTTGAGTGGGCTGCTTGGGTCTGATGCGCGTTTCGCCCTTGCCTCTGATGTCTTCGGTCAGGCCTTCTCCCAGGGGACCAACAGGCACATGGGTTAGTGTTTGAAGACCTGACTTGAGTCTGGGTCCTCATTTGTTTGCTTGTTCCTTTGTTGTTTCGGCCCTTCCTGAGCGCGCCATGTGCCAGGCTCTGTGCTAGTACAGTAGGCATGTGACACGGCACCCAGCCTGCTCGGAGCTCAGAGCCTGGTAGAGGAGCTGCACAGGAAGCGAGAACAAGGCTTCCCTCCATTCCCAAGGCACTGTGACTCTCCGGCACCCGTGTGCAGCACTGCCCTGCTGCCAGTTGTGACTAAGAATCACACCTTGAGTGTGTGTGAGCCAAGAGTGAATGGGACTTGTGCTAAGAAGAGCAAGTTTTTCCTGGGCCCTCACCAAGGTGGCACTCTGTCATTTCAGCTCTTGGCAGAAAATAGTGTTATTAGCCACTCCCCCTCTCCTTGCAGGTATGGAAACTGAAGGACATAGGGCAAGAGTAACTTAACAAGGTCATCAGTTCTGTAGGTGATAGAGCCAAGACTGGAAGCCAGTTCCTGGGCTTAAAGGTGTGCTCTCGCAGTCGCAGAGAAGCAACCACACTTCCTTTCAGGGGGCCTCTTTGGAGTTGAGGGAACCAGGCTCCACACATCTCTAGGGTGGGACAGGAGCAATAACAGTTACTCCTGCATGGCTACTCTCTTAGGGTGTGGCTGTTGAATGTGGACAGTGCTGTCAGCAATTACTAAGTCACAGCAAATGCAGAGAACGTAAAGTGTCTCGGCTGTCAGATGTAGGGTTATTTCAGATACAGTTACGTGGCAGATTCTCAGCAGAGATCTGTCTGGCCCACTGCACCTGCTGGAGCTGGACAGCTGTAGGTACCGCGGCCTCACAGTTGGAGACTTTTTCCACCTGCAGGAAGCTCCCTGTGTCATTGCTGTAGGGATTTTTAATGCCCCCTCTTTCCTTTTCTGAGGCCCTGCCAGCATCACCGCCTGAAGGAATTGGAACAGAGTGATCGCAGCATCGCCCCAAATGTGCACTGCAAACCTGAGAAGGGCCACCTTCCTGGAGCACCACGTGGCAGGCTGGGCACCTGGGCTTTGTGTGCGTTGTACACTGCCACTGCTTAGGATAGCCCTGTGACAGGGCAGCAAGACAAATGGCAGCCCCTGGTGGCAGAATTGGCAGCACCTACGTTTATATCTATGAATATATCCATGATGTGTTGTCCACTTTTGTTTGATAATATTTGCCAACTTTCAGTGTGCCTCATATAATTCCTCATTCATAGAAGACCCCATCTTTATTGGTGAACAACTGAATAAGGTTTATAACCTCATCTGAATTGAACATTATACCACACAAAGAGTTTTCAGGAGAGAGGAACCAGTGAAAGTCTGAGGGTGAGTATGGTGAGTGTGGAAACACATCCCATCCAAGCTCCCCCCCTTCTTAATTTTTTGAGATGGGGTCTTGCTGTGAGGCTGGTCCTGAACTCACTGTGTAACCCAGACTGACCTTGAGCTCCTAGAAGTCCTCCTACCTCAGCCTCCCAAGTGCTAGGATTCCAGGCATGCCCCACCATGCCCGGCTTTCCTTTTTTTTTTTTTTTTTTTAAACAGGGTCTCACTCTATAGCACAGGTTATCCTGAATTTGCTTTGCAGCTCAAGGTAGCCTTGGACTCAGGGCAATCCTCCTGCCTCAGTCTTCCAAGTGCTGGGATTACAGATGTGTAGCACCACGCCCGGTTTTATGTGGCGCTGGGGAATTGAACTTGGGCATGCAGGGCTTGCTAGGCAAACGCTTTAACCACTGTGCCATTCCTTCAGCCCTTTCCAATAATTTTTGATGAGTGATTGATCTTGTGTGTAATCTTGTGTTGTCACGATAGAACACAACTCTTTGGTGATTAATGCTCTTGTTTCTCTGATGAATGTCTGCTTTTGACATTTTGATGCATTTGAGCCAAATCATCATGTCAGGACTGAGACCATTTGCACACCACATTGTTGTAAACTCTCACTTGTCATCACCAGTTATCGTTTGCTTCCAAAAGAATCATTTTGTCACATTTGACAAGCACATCACAGATGCTTATACATGTCATCAATTGAATTCCTTTAGTTCACGAGGAGCCCAAATATCGGGCCTTCTCACGTATCCCAGGTTCGTTAGGTGGCCGTGAATGCTTGAATGATGGGTGCTCAGTGTTTCTGTAATCTTGTGTTGTGTGAATGTAGATTTGACTTGATCAATGCCTTTATTTTCTCAACATCAACCTCGGTGGGCCTCCCTAACCAAGGATGTCATTGAGGTCAAAATGACCAGCACAAAGTTTTGTGAACCATCAATGTTACTGACATTCTTGTAGAGCTTTGTCACTGTAAACCATTTGTAACTTTTCACAAGCTGGATGTGCGTTCTTCCCTATATAGAAGTGAAACTAAAATATGGTGAAAATGCAGTTGGGTTTTTCATGTTCAACTTGTAAAATCTCCAAAACTCAATCAGATTGCCCAATTTTTTTTTTTTGAATGAAGGTAGGACTGCCAGCTGTCAAATGACATAGCAATAACATAGATACAAGTGACTCTATACTTTTGAAAATGAACTAGTGCCATCTGTTGCAAAAATGTATCATGACTTTTTTGACAACCTAATGGTTATTTCCAGTGGGTTTTGTTCTCTGGGTATTCTTGAGTGCTGAGATTGCCACATTGGGTACAGCCCTCACTCATGTGCCACTTGACCCTGACAGGTCACTGCATTCTTTCAGGCTTCTGGTTAACATGGTGGGCGCTGCTAGAGAAGGTGAAAGAACATTAAGGTAAGGAGGCACATACACCAAGGCCCAGACGCAGGAAAGGATGAGCACCTGAAGGGTGAGATGCAGGGGGAAGGAAGAGTCCCACAGTGTGTAGGAGCCCATGGGTCCCAGGGGGATTTGGGCTGGAGACATGCTGGTTTGCTGTGAATACTGAGAAACAGAACTAGGAAATTGTCCAACAGATCAGGTAGAACTGCTCACCTTAGTTGATAAGCCCAAGAGTGACTCACAAAGGACAGAATGCCTAGCCATGCCCTACGGCCTGGGCCCACCAGGGCACCTCTACAGTCATACGTATGGGCTTTTTTTGAGAGGAATGAACCAACACAATGACAGGGAACATGAGAAGAGACTCTGTAGACAGAAATGGGAAAAGTCCTATTCTGGGAACTAGAAACCATAAAATCATCTGAGAGGGATTTGAAAATAAGAATATTTGAAATGAAGGAATAGAAACAGTAGCAAGATTGAAAAGAGTAAATTTTTAAAAGAAACAAAAAATTCTAATTATTAAAATTATAGCCAATGCCATATACTTTCAGGTTAGTTATTTCATTAATGTTTTTTACGGGAGTCAGGTAGGTGGTTTTATTTTTCACGTGTACATTTTTTAGGCTTTTTATCTGATTTTAAAATTAATATATGATGTGAAAAATCTGGAAAGCAGGAGATATAAGGAAGAAATAATAATCACCAGTAGGGACTGGGGATGTGGCTCAGTGGTATAGCACTTGCCTGGTCCCTGAGTTGGATTCCCAGCATGATAAGAAAGGAAAACAAATAAAAAGAATATTATGCACTTCTTTTAGATTTTGACTCTTTTTTCTAGTAGAGGTTTTACTGGGTATGACACGTTAGACCCTCGTTTAAACTAGCTCTTATTTTTTATCCTAACTGAATGGGCTTTTAGAGCATATTTATTGGCTCCATGTGATTCCATTGTTGCTCGCTTGACTGCATTTAACTCCCTTTTTTGGTACTGTGGATTGAGCACTTTTCTTTGAAGCTGGGTCTCACCAAGTCTCTGAGTTGTCCAGCCTGGGCTCAGCATGAATTTTGCTGGGATGACAAGCATGTACTGCCATGCCTGCCCTCATTCTCTCCTCCTGATCGCTCCATAGACTGAGTACAGCATTGCCTGTTCTAGCAGCGTTATGATGAGCATTGGTTTGCATTTCAGATTATTCTGTAGGGTAGGTTAGCAAAATGAGATGGTTGATTGATGGGTATGGACTTACACTTTGTTGGGCGAAGAGAAAGCAAGCACACATGAACTTCATTGTAGCTGCCATATTATAAAGAGTTTTTCTGGCTTGTGCTCTGGATTCCCAGGATGGCACTTCTAAAACCTTTGAAGTTTCCTGAGTTGTAGGAGTGCCATGTGTGTGCCTTCTGTCCATGTCTGAGTTGATGCTAAGGCCATGATTCAGGAATGGAAGCTGGTAATATTTGAAAGACCAAAGTGGGATTAAAGGGTTAGGAATTTGGGCCTTGTGATACCAGCCCGACCTTGTGGCCTTTGCGGAGAGCTGGGGCTAGAGATGGAGTTTAGTCTCATAGCTAGTGATCCAATCACTCATATCTGGTTAATGAAAATTCTGGAAGCTGAGGCTCAGAGACTTCCTGAGTGGTGAACACATTAGGGTGCCTGGATGATGTGTCCTGGCTCTCCCAGGCCTCACTCCATGCATAACCTCATCTACCTGGTCTTCACTCACATCCTCACAATAAAACTGTAATCCTACATGTAACACGTTCAGTGAATTGAGGAAGTTGGGAGATCTTCTGGATTTGCAGCCAGCTGGTCAGAAATGCAGTGTCCTGGGGACCTTAGAATTTGTGGCTGGTGTCTGAAGTAAAAGGAGTCTTGTCCTTAACTTGTAGAGTGTGACAGTAACTCCAGCTAAGTAACAACACAACTGAATTGTAGTACCCAACCACTACAGATGATACAGTCTGCCAATTTCACTCTGAAGTTTGTGTAGAAAGTCATACTTTTATTAGCTGACCAAAAGAGTAAAAGGTTAAATGATTCTGACCTCTCTGAGCCTCAGTGCCCTTGTCTGTAAAATAGAATTTATAGCACCGCCGTCACAAGGTTGTTGTGTGACACTCTTCATAAAGTGCTTAGTCCAGTGCTTTCCCCTTAGAAAGTCATCACCAGAAATCACATTGTCTCTGCTTCACAGGAAAAGTCAGCCAGGAAAAAAGAAGAAATCATTGACAGTGACACTGCAGTAGGATGACCTTTGCATTTGGGGGACCTTAATGCTCTGGGGGTTTGGCTTATCACCTTTACATTCGTTATACATTTGATATCCTGCCATGTTCTTCTTTTCTTTTTTCCTTCCTTCCTGCCTTCCTTAATTCATTACTTTCTTTTTCTTTTTTCTTTCTTTTTTGAGACAGGGCCTTTCTCTGTTGTCCAGGCTGGTTCTAAACTCACTATGGAGCCCAGGCTGGACTTGAACTCACAGCCATCCTCCTGCCTCAGCCTCCCACTGTGCTGAGATCACAGGCATGTACCTACCACCTTCCCTACTTTATGTGATGTTGGGGAATCACACTCAGAGCCCTTTGTTTGCTCAGCTGTGCTGTTCCTCCAGTCCCTGCCACGTTCTGTTTTTAACAAATGATTCTGTGTTTCACTTTTTTGTTGTTTTCTACATAGTTTTTTTTCCCTTATTCTCATGTAAGTTATGTAGATTTATGGTCTTTTGTTTGTTTGGTTTACCTTGTTGCTAATAATGGCTCTACCAGTGGTTACTGCTGGAGCCTGGACTTCTCCTGCACCTGGTTGCAGGATGCGATCCCACCCAGTGACACCACTTCTTGTGTGTGTGGTTCTGCTCCAGGGGTTCTCCTGACATCGTTTTTGTAGTGGTTATCTCCTTGCAAGAGTGATGATAAATGCAGTTGGTGTGTAATGTGCTGTCCTAGGTACTTATGTGTTGCTGGGATTCGTTACCTGACACCCACAGTTTAAGGAAGTAAGGTTTATTGTAGCCCACGGTTTTACAAGGTCTGAGCGCATCCATGGCTGGCTGGCTGGCAAGGAAGGGCCTGCAGAGAAAGGCTCCCTAAAACACACACACACACACACACACACACACACACACACACACAGAAGAGGAAGGGTGGGCCTTCAGAAGAAGCTGGGGCGAAGTTCATGTCCTTGCAGGCCACACGCCTGCAACCTGCCACACACCTGTGACCCTCCCCTCCTGACCAGTTCTCACCTCTAACACTACATGAAGTTCGTAACATCCAGGTACACAAGGATTTGGGGGGACATTCAAGATCCAGACCATAATGCACCCCCATGATTTAATGCAAGAATCAGCCTCTCCTTTCTGTAGCCTGAGTTCTCCGATTATGGGTAACTCTCAATTCTTTGGAGCAGGTGTCCTCACCCACACTCTTCCTTGGACTCTCCCCCACTGCTAGATGTGCCTCAAGGAGAGGCTGGTGTGGTCGTGAGCACCCTTAGGTGCACACGGCCGAGCCAGGGGACCCTTGTGCTACTGTCAGGCGAGCCTCATTTGCTCCCTTTGCGGTGCATCCTCTGTTTCCTGACCCAGCACTTTTTTCTTTTCCTTTTCTTTTCTTTCCTCTTCTTTCTTTTGAGACAAGGTCTTGCTCTTCCTTTTACATTACATTTTTATATTACATGATTTTTATTGCATCTTCACATTTTTATAACATTTCAATTTGGTGGAGGAAGACTGAAGTCATTTAGGAAAGTCTAGCTTTTAAGATCAAAACAACGTTCATAGTGAGTTTTTAAAATCACACTTAAACAAGTAGTAGTATATTCACAAGGGACATGAAAGGAGAATAAAATCTGCAGAGGAAGCTTTATAGTAAAATGCAAATGCAGCATGATGGATTTCCCCACATGCACAGTACACAGGACTCTTATGTCTGATGGCTTACTTGCTGACCATCTGCTAGAGTTCACTTACAGCCTCAAAAGTTTTTCCTAGTAACCTTCCCAATTTGCTTTTAAATAAGTTCTTAAATTGTAGCAATACACAAAACACAGTACACTTGAACAATACTGCAGTTTATCAAAAATACATTTAAGAAAATTCAACTCTTATTCTTTGAAAGCTGTAAAAATCAGTGTTTTGGCTAAGTTATAAACATGCTTATCATGTGATTATATCCATAATTCTAGTAATGCTACCAGCAACTATAAGGTCCAAGTAAGTCTTTATAAAAAACATTAAGAACAAAAATACTTAGCCCCATTATTTTCCTCTAGAACATGTTCATTTATGCGTACATTTCAACATATACTATATCGTTGTTCTAATTTTAAAAGTAACATTCAAAGGATAAGGCAAAACCACTTATAAACTGGCCTGTTTGTTTATTTTTCAGTTTGTGAAAATGTCCTTAATCTGCTGATGTCGCAAACAAACTTCAACTCTGATTGTTATGCAAAAGAACAAAAAATAATCAGCTTTGCAATTAACTTTAGAGTTCACTTGCATACAGGCAACATGCTATACATAAAAGATTACTAACTGAACTACAGGTATGAAAATACTGAAAAAGTTAACAGTTTCTTATAACTTATTTTATTAAACCATCTAGGAAGTTCGCAGCCATCAACAACTCCAGGTGCGATAGGAAATTCACGTATCTCAGTGGAGGTGTTAGTGGAAAGAAGCTTGTAGGTAAAATACATGTGTATTTTTGAAAGCACACGTGAAGGGCTGGCTCTCTCTAAAATTGAGCTCATTGGTTTCATTTTCAGCAAACTGACCTGGGCCACTTGACATGGCTTTGATTATTCCTGTTGCGAGCACCTGTTCTCTGTTTACAATAATCTCATGCCCACCAGCAGATACTACCTTGACATATATGGCCTCAGCCACCCCAGGTTTTCTACTCTGTATCTGTTATGTTCTCATAAGAGTCTACGTTGGTTCTGCAGGAACTTCAGTAGTTTCCTGGTAAGGCGGGAACATACAGTCTGAGCTGCAGTTCCATCTGGAGGAAATGCATAGCATCTCTCTTTCTTTTAGAAGTATTTTAAAATGAATTGGTAAGATCTTCTTAAGTCATCCTTGAATGTTTATGTATATGTCTCTATAAATACAGGTATTTTTAAAAAATAAGATAAATTCATTATTACAACTAATAATAATAGTTACTTCAGACCTAATACCCCTTTGTATTCAGAATTTTCTCACTGTATATGACAATTGTTCCCAGATAGAGTTCTCATGCCCTCTTCTCCCTCTCGAGGATATAAACAGATATACATCCTTAAGTCTTTGATATGAATGAGGAGCCCAAGGCCCAGAGAGATAACTGATTTCCTCAGGTCAGACCCTACGGTTGGGATTTGAATCCATGACTATGAATTATGAGGACAAGGTGTGATAGGGAAATATGGTAAATACTTAAATTAAAAAATGGTTACAGTAAAACACAAGCTACCATCCCCCCCACCCCCCCACCCCCGCCCCAGTAGTTCTCCCTCACTTTGAACTCAAGTTATCTTGGGATCCTTGCCACTTTTGGAAGCAGTTCTAGAAGTCTAGCAGTCCTTTCATGTGAGAGTCTTCAGTTGTGTTCTTGTGGCTAGCTCCATGTCCTGAATTGACTTAAAGTGTTTACCTTTCATGGTTACTTTGACTTTAGGGAAGAGCCAAAAGTCACACGTACCAGATCCAGTGACCAAGGTGGATGAGGACACAGTTGGATGGCACACAGAGCTGCTGCATTCACTGTTGTTTTTGGTCATACCTTGTAATGACTCTAACAGAAAAGGACTTCCAGAATTGCTTCACAAAGTGACAAGAATGACAGGATAAGTGTGTTCAAAGTGAGGAAGATTAGTGGCAATGCGCTCTTACTGTAGGCCATTTTTCAAAGCTCAAATATCTCCTGTGTATTTTGATCACACTTTATGTTTCACGCACAGTCCCTGACTACCTGAGCAGGCTCGCCTGCAGAGGGTGAAACCTGTAACCTCGGGAAACTTTGCCCAATACAGAGAGGGCAAACAGGAAGAAGAGTGCCCTGTGACGTTCCTACACACATAGCAGCTGTCTCTGGACTACGGCTTGACGCCACGGGGAGGCAAGTCCAGTGCAGCCCTGGATCAGTGTGGCTTCTCCCTTGGGTTTATGTCTTGTCTTGTTGGGTTTTTTTTTTTTTTTTTTTTTTTTTTTTTTTTTTTTTTTTTTTTTTTTTTTTTTTTTTTTTTTTTGAGACAGGGTCTAGCTCTGTAGTCCAGGCTGGTCCTGAACTCACTACGGAGTCCAGGCTGACCTCGAATTAATGGCAATCCTCCTGCCTTAGCCTCCTGAGTGTTGGGATTCCAAGTGTGCACCACCACACCTTGTTTATGTGGTACTGGGGATCGAACCCAGGGTCTTGAACTTGCTCAGCAAGAGCTTTAACTGCTGGGCTATTTCTGCTTCTTTCAGAGAGAGGCATGGGAGAAGTCCCCCCAAAAGAGGATAATGTCTGCAGGGGATTCTGAAGGGTTATAGAGGACCATGACCTTTGGGATCCTAGCTCTGCTATGTACTTGCTCTGTGTTTGGGGCCTGCGTACTGATCCCTCCAAGTTCCTGGCTTGGGCAGATAGAAGTATAGTGTGTCCCATAACAATTGTGATGAATATTACGTGAGGGCAGGTGTGAGTACCCCTAGCACAGCACCTGTTTCCAGTGATGGCTTATAAACTTCAGCTTGGTATCCTTCACTGCCAGGAAGGTGAGCAGAGTGCTGAGGTCGGAAGTTAGGCCCAGCCTCCTGTGTTCCCTGCATGCCCACCCCCAGCCCAAGACATCACCCACATCCCTTCCCCCTTTCCCCGCTCGAGTGGCTGGTGTCCAGCCTTCTCAGGACAGGGCTTCCGACCTGAGTGGACATAAGCTCTGATCCCCAGCAGGCCTGGAGAGACGGGAAGGACTTCGGATACTTGGCTTGTTCCCTGCTGTCATATGTGCTGGTTACAGAGTGGGAAGGGCCTCGCTTTCTTCTTAGTGAGTACGGATTATTTCTAGTTTCAAATTGAGAGCCAAGATTCATCTATGTAAGAAACTGGCAGATTGTTTAGACACTTGGGACATGCAGGAGACTGGAGCCGCTCAGAGTTGGCCGTGGGCTGCTCCTTGCCAGCACGTGTGCTGAGAATGCAAAGGAAATGCTTGTGGTACTTTCTGAGTGACTAGGAGTAAACATTTCTTTCACCTTGAAGGAAATGAGTGCTTTTGGGAGAGACTCAGGGCCCGGGAGCTTGACGAAGCTAGACAGGCCATGCTGTGAGCCACATAAGAGGAACATCAGAACCAATTGGGTTAGAGAGGGCCTAATAAATTGTGTCCCTCGCAAGGACCCTGCATTTTCTGTTCCTTGGGTGGGCCACATGTGCTTGGCTCTCTAGAAGATTGGGAACAGCTGTCCGGGGCTGTTACCATTGAGTCATATCTGGCCCATGGGCCAGCGGTTGGCGCCTCTGGTCATTCCATCCTCTTTTAACAAAGCTTGAGGTGCCATGGCCGTCTCCCCAAAGACCCCAGGGAACTGCATGCTCAGCATCCTCTCTAAGCCCTGGCAAGCCTGGCTTCTGCAGCTTCCTGCTGGGGCCTGTGCCCAGAGTGGCTTGTGTCTTTGGCTTTCTGGCCTCCTATTACCCCCAGTGGCAGAACTCCTTGTCTGTGCTCACTTAGCCCCATCCCGTTTCACTTTTGGTCCTTCCCCGTGGTGATGTCCATGTGTGTGCACACACACGTGTCCCAGCTGACTCTGAGCTCCTTGAGGGCAGGGGCTGGGTTGAATTTACCTCTGAGGCCTGGGACAAACCTACGATAGCTGGCCAGAGGTCCCAAGTATGGCAAACTGGGGCCTGGGTGGCTGCTTTGCAGGTATTGTGAGAGGCATCTTGAGAGATTCATAGTGTGCGTGGGTGTGCTTGCCTGGGATACGAGTTGGCCTGCCTGTCACCTCCACCCTGGGAGGCCTCCCTGCTTCCTGTCCCTCTGGCTACTTGCTCAGGGTGCTCGGGACATGGGCTCTGCAGGCTGCTTCACAGTGAAATGTGTTCCTGCTGCTCCGTCTGAAATGTGACCTGCCATGCCTTCTTCAGTCCTTCTGTCTCTGTCCAGAAAAATGTCTAATTGTGTCTTGAACTCATTTACATTGCTTGCTTCAGTGGCCTCACTTGGCAGCTGAGGCCATATGCTAATTCCACCCTTTTCATGAAGGAATTCTGCTGATTTTACTTACTTTTTATAGTAGAGTCCCTCCCGCCTCCGTTCTTTTTCTTTCCCCGGCCCTTGCTGTCCCTGCAAAGCGTTTTAACCTGCACTTCCTGGCTCTGTGAGACTTGCCCTCAGAAAGCTTCCCTGGGCCTGGGACCTCAGTGTGTGGCTGCTTGCAGAGGCCGTAAGTTGGTCCCTTGCTCCCGAGGGGGGCTCTGTGTAGCCCAGGGACCCCGCTCTGTGGGACACAGGCGCCCGAGGCCGCAGCGGGGACTGCTGTTTCCTGGGAGCACAGTGAGAGCGGTGGGGATGGTGGACCCTCAGGGCCGTCAGGAGATCTGCCCTGCAGCCGCCATGGAAGACAGCAGGCCAGGCTGGACCCGGTACTCTGCTAATAGTGTGGCTTGGGGGCATTCCCACTGCTCGGAGGCCCACTTTGTTCCTCTGTACAGTAGGCGTGAGAGAGCCAGGCTCCCCACATTCAGATTTGTTGGGGGCTGCACCAAGTGGTCATAGCCGTCAGTGGCCCTGGGGGGCGTGGTCTTGTCCTTGGCCTGACTTTCTCCCTCCATTTCAGTTTCTAAATAAACATGTGTCTTCTTTCAAGGTTACTAGAAGGAGGGAAGAATGAATTCATTGCTAATGGGGGAGATGTGACCATGGGCCACATAACCGTGTTTTGGTCAGACTGTGTTTTGCCGTTGTGGTCCCAAAAGTGTGCGGGAGGCTGTTCTGTCTGGCTTTGTGTGTGTTCATTTTGTTGCCCGTACAACTGCAGAGATGTGTCTCACAGACCTTGTCCTTGCATTAAGTGGCATGTAACTGTAACTTAACAGGCCCAGTCCTTTCTGGCCTTGCAGTTCTTTTCATCTACTCCATCAATTTTATTAAGCACCTACTATATGCTGCTGAGTACAGGATACTCTGTGGGAGAAGGCAACTCAGGCCCCTGTCCCAGCAGGCGAGGATGAGCCGGATTCAGAGCGCAGGGCTATCCTGGGGCAGTGTGTGCTCATCTCTTCCAGACCAGAGAGTACCTGGAAAATGGGAAGTGAGCTGGGAGGTAAAGGCCATGGTGCCAGGAGCAGGGATGGTGGGAATGCTTCAGGCTCTTGCCCACACGCCCTGCCAGGGGTGGAGTGAGTGTGGCCGTGTGAGCACAGTGGCCAGGCTGGAGCATGGAGTACCAGGAGCCAGGAGTGCTGGGCGGGAGGGGTGGGAGGTTGGCCGTGCAGCTCCCTCCCTTTTTGTTCCAGGCCTAATTGGG
This sequence comes from Ctenodactylus gundi, assembly GCA_004027205.1. NCBI lineage: Eukaryota > Metazoa > Chordata > Mammalia > Rodentia > Ctenodactylidae > Ctenodactylus > Ctenodactylus gundi. The sequence continues at coordinate 6,130 of PVKB01006054.1, read as the reverse complement.
GAGCTCTGGCTTTGCCCTCCTGTGACCCTTACTCTGTTCTCCACAGGTAGTAACATAAAGCTCCTTGGTCCCGTTCTGTCTCTGCCACTTACTAGGTTTCTTCCTTGGCCAGACACCTCTATGTCTGCATGTGTTCACGTGCAAAATGAGGGTGATGATAAAAGTACCGATTTCTTAGGAGCCAGTGCATGTGAAGTGCCGGAGCAGTGCCGGGCTCATAGCAAGCACTGTGAATCATGAGCCGGACGGGTACCCTCGGGGCCATGGAAAGGACTTCCACCAAAGACTTGATGAGGATAGCTTCTGTCCCAGAGGAAATTTGACTGGCTTGGTATCCCTGATTTTCTTGTTCATTCAGCTAGGAAAATCATTGTCTTCAGTTGTCCTTGGACTTTCTATCCAGTTGTCCTACTGAGAAATCTGTATGGAAAACTGTGCTTTAAACTGCAGGAAATGTTCCACTGGAGGGAAAACAATAAGTCAACACTGTTCAGAGCTTTCCTGTGCATGAGTCCTTCAGTCCATGTTACAGTCCTATGAAGCAGGCACCCTTTTGATCACCCCTGTTTGGGCACAGCCTCTGTTCCAAGTGTGGGGGTAAGTCTGAATGAAGCCTGGACCTGGATCGGAGAGAGATGGCTCCTGATGGCCCAGCTGGAGGGGCTGAAGTCTGAGCTGTGGCTTCCCTGATCCCCAAGCCTTTGGCCACCTGCAGTCCCCTTGCACACACTGCCCTGCACCTCTAGGAGGACCCTTCCTGTCCTCTCCCTTCACTACCCCCATCTAGGACAAAATGTGGCTCCCAGAAGCAAGAAAAATTGAGCTGTCCACTGTGCCTCCCTCCAAGCTTGGCAGACTGCTTCCCAGGCGCTTTTCTGCTCCGAGAGGTAGGGGCCAAAGAAGCTGGATGTTTATTCTGTTTCTTCCAACTTTCCTTTCTAGAGAAAACTCACTCCAGAGATCTCACACAAGGGAGCTGCAGGCCAGTCTTGGCCCAAAGACATGTTTTGTTTGGGCCATACAGTTTAAACATTTTTTGAATTGGTTGTCAACATTTAAAAGTTGGCAGATTTCACATAATAGTCCAGATTTTTGGCTTCTCTTGAAAAAAATTGGAAGATCTGGCAATTTCAGCCCACATTCCTATCCATCTTTGGAGGACTGGGGCTGGGAGGAGACGGTGTCCCCTCCAGGTGGGGCGTGGTGGTTTCCGACCCGGCACTTGCACTTCTACTCTGTTGCTCACTGGCCCCTGCTGAGAGGCTTTCGTCTTTGGGACTTCCATGTCTAGCTCAATCGGCTTCTGAACAGGTTTTTGTGGGATGTCAGAGTATCTCAAGTTGGGGCCAAGATGGTGAGGAGGAGGAGGGTAGGGAGCCCCATGCGGGAGGCTCTTAGTGCCTTCTCTGAGGTAGGAGTGACTGAGGCCTGGCTGCTCTCCCTAGCCACAGATAAGGAAAGTGGAAGTGCAGGCCAGTGTAGCAGACTGTCCCCTGCACAGCCTGTCTCCCTGTCCACACACCCCACTTCCTGCACCTGTGCCCTGAAACCTCCTGGTGAAATTTCTTCTGGAGTTTGCCCTGGGGATCGCAGTGGGCATCTTTAATAGAAAACCTCTTTGGGGACACTTCAGGGAGGCAACCTGGTGGAACAAAAGTGGGTCTCAGATGAGACAGAAGGAGGTCTGAGCCCGGTCCCACCATGTCATAGCTGTAAGATTGCGCTAGCCCCTTCTTCCTCCCCTCTCCACAATCTCTCCTTCCTTCCTCCCCTTTCCTCTCCTCCCCTCTCCCCCCACCCCCTCTCACTGAATACTTTCTGTGTGCTCTGCTGTTTCTGTTTGGACCTCAGACTTCTCATCCCTTGCTAACTGATAACCAGTACTAGGTACCTGGGTTTGCTTGATCATTTTCACGGTGGAAGTCACATCGACAGGACCTTGGAGTTTTGAGTTTGTGACAAATATAGACTTATAAAAATAAGCCAGGTGTGTGGGGTGGTGTGTACCAAAGTACCAGCCTCTCAGGAGGCTGAGGTGGGAGTGCTTGAGTCCATGAATTCAAGGCCAGCTAGATCCCATCTGAAAGCAAGCAGCCAGGCAGGTATCTTTCCCAGGGCACCTTGATGACAGTAATGGGAAGACCAGAGATGATGTGGAAGTACCCAGGGACCCAGGGCTCTGGTCCTCCTGCCCCTTGCTGCACACCCTGTGCCTGGTACAGCACATGGCTTTCTCGAGGGTGAGGCTGGCTCTGTCTCCATGTCCTAGGGAAGGATTAGGCCCTGAGAGAAAGGTGTTTGTGGAAGACCACAGCACCAGGAAGTAGAGCAGGCCCCGGGCCGGAGTGGACCTGCCCAGAGGCTGTGCTCATAACCCTCTCCTGTTCATGGCCCTATCCAGGATCCAAGGTAGATTCAGAGTGGCCAGTGGCAGTAGAACCAAAGATTTTGGGATGCCCTGGTACCAGTTAAGTCCTCATGGTCCTAGTTGTCTACAAGCCCGAATGCCTATTAAGGAGTGCCAGGAAGGCTAATGGGTGTCCTTCTGGGATGCTCAACTGTCCTCTGTGCCCACTCCCAGCTGAGAGACTCGGTAGCACACAGGTGGGTGGGAGCTGTTCGCCAGGTGAGACTGACTTCGCTGACTGATGTGCTTAGGCCACCCCGGCAAGGGTGTGCTTCCTAATTCACACTGCCACGTCTGCCTCTTGCTGTTGGGTCCAGAAGACGTTCTTGTGTCCATATTTGGCAATTTATGTGTTTCCCTTCCTCCCCTCAGCCCCTCCAAGTGTCTGCCAAAATCCAGTATAACTTGTATCATCTCCCGAGCTGTTATAGTAGATGAGGGCAGAGGATAATTTAGTTATTTTTGAATAAAGATTCTTAGTAAAAGTAAAAAAGCGTGGGGGGGAGGGTAGTACTCATACTCACTGCATGAAATAGACAATATTTCCTGAAACAGGAGATATGAACCTCAAAGAATTTAAAATAAAACATTCATTTTATTATTTTTTTAAAGAAGGAAAACGAGAGGAAAAAAGTAGAATAGTCGGTCTTTTTATCCTAAGTACAGATGAAATTGATTAAACCTTAAAGACTGGCCTCCGCACACCCGGTTTATTAATTGAAGAATTTCCTCTTACCCAGAATGGGAAGTTCACATTAAAATTGAGCTTGCCCTGAGTGGCAGTGACACTTGAGAACTGAACATTTTCCACAATCCTATTTTCTCTTCAGTGCTAGAGGAAATCCTAAAATGGGTAAAGCGGGGGAGGGGAGCAGGCTGGGGGGAGACAGCCCAAACCATACATTTTAAGGAAGCCTTCTTTCATTTCCTTGTAAAGCATGAAATCAAATTATAACTCATGGCCCACAATTATTTTATTTCTACATTTCAAATTCCATTTTCTGCTCTTTTTCACTGCTCTTGAACAGAAGTTATACTGTTGTGCAAAGTCAGCTAAAAAGATTACCCCAGATAGACTAGGACACAGCAGCTTAAGAAAGAAGAAGAAGAAGAAAGGCCGAACTCTAGGTTGGGAGCATGGTGGCCCTGTGATCCACCTGGCCGCCTCCTTCTGGGAGGAAGGCAGCAGCAGCCGTCATCCCGTGGGCCCCACGGAGGAGCCAGCAATCCTCTGTTCTTTGTGCCGCTGGGCCTCCCATGAAAAGACTTCTTGAGCACTGTCTACTCCTGAGCTTTCTGGGCTGGGTCCCTCACTGCTGGCCATGAGTGGTTCTGAGCCCATCAGCAGGCTTCTGGCTTTCCAGGTCAGAAGGCCAACCCTCATCCAGTTCTCCTGTGATTGCAGGCTGGCATTTCTTCTCTGTGTCCCGGTGACCCCTGCACAGCAGAGAGAGCAGCTCTGGGTTCATGCTCCAGCAGATCACACTACCCAGTTAGCATCCAATAATGTTGAATCTTACAGTTAATTACTATTATGACATCAAGTTTGATGGTTTGCATTTGTCACATAAAGTTTTTTTTAAGTAAACAAATTAGACTTTAAAAGGAAAAAAAAAAACTTTCTAGCTGGGCACAGAGGCACATACCTCGAGTTCCCGCTACTTGGGAGGCTGAAGCCCAGAAATTTGAAACTAGCTTGTACAACACGGTGAGACTTTGTCTCCTAAATAAATAAAAATACAAACAAGGGGTCTGAAGTGGAGCTTAGCGGCTAAGAGCTCTTGTCTGGAAAGTGCAGGGCCATGGGTTCGATTCCCCAGCACCACATAGGCTAGGTGTGGTGGCACATGATACATCTGCATATAAATAAATAGGAAATAAAGTCCTGTACTGCTGGGCCTGGCTCAAAAAATAAATAAAAGACTCACTTTAGACACAAACTAAACACATATATGTAAATAATAATACTAGAAGTAGTATTTGTGGGCATGGCAGAATCATGAAGAAGCACACTGGTGAGGATAGGTTGGTCCCTCCCAGCTGCAGAACCAGCTGCTTGGAAAACCTCAATCCAGAAAGCTCTAATCATGGCTCCAGTTCCCTGTCCGTGTCTTCACCAGCAATTCCACCTGGGCGGTTTGCTTACAGAACAGCCTGATCTCTTTCATGCCTGTGGTAAAGATCAGTCCCTTCCCATTCCCTCTATCCTCTGACCGCAGACAACCAGCTCTTTGGTTCCCTCTCTCTTGGCCTCTGCAGCTGTGTAGGCTCATTGATTCTGGCAACAGTATGCATGTAGGGGACAGGTTTTGTTGAAACACACAGGTCTGATTTCAGATCCAGTTGTTTTGCTGGCAGTGTGACTGTGCAGGTCACTTCAGGTCTCTGAATTGCAGCTTCCTCATCTATAAGATGTAAGTAATAGTAAATCCTTCCTTCTCAGGTCATTGTAAAGATGACCATCATGTGCCTGGTGCAGGCTGAAGCACTCTGTATGTTAACCTGTGGTCTTCTATTTTTTCAATTTAATTTTTTTTTTTTTTTTTTTTTGAGACAGGGTCTTGCTCTGCAGTCCAGGCTGATCCTGAACTCACTATCTAGCCTAGCCCAGGCTGGCCTTGAACTCATGGCAGTTCTCCTGCCTCAGCCTTATAGGTGTGCTCCACCATGCGCAGCCTAGTCTTCTATTTTTAAACTTCCCATTTGGAAAATAACTGCATACTTAACAGAAAATTTACAAGGATAGTACAGAGAACTCCCATATCCCTGTCTCCCACTAGTGGTCTTTTTGATCACCCTTACATACTGTTGTCAAGTTTTGTTGCAGTCAGACTCCAGACTTAGGAGTTGCTTTCTACCAAGCCTCTACAACTGGTTCATACAGTATATATCAAGAATTCAAACATTAATAATGCTGGGGATGCTGTGGGGAAAAAGGAATCCTTGTACACTGTTGGTGGGATTGTAAACTGGTACAACCACTATGGAGGGCAGTATGGAAATTCCTCAAAAGGCTTGAAAATAAATATTCCACTGAATCCAGTGTTACCTCTTCTGGGTATCTTTCCAAAAGAACTAAAAGCAACATATAACAGAGATACATGTATACCATGTTTATAGCAGCACAACTAACAGCTAAAATAACAAAGATGCCAAAACACCCGTCAACACACCAGTCGATAAAAAAAAATTGTGGTATATGTACACAATGGAATACTATTCTTAAAGACATAAAGACAGGTAGATTTGAGGCTTTTGTAGGTGTAAATGGATGCAATTTGAGACCATCATACTCTGAAGTGAGTCAGATGCTCAAGGTTAAATATCACATGGTTTCTCTAATATGAGAAACCCAGAACACAGTCATTCTATAGAGCAAAGTAGGGAATGGGGGTGATAGTAGGAATTGAGGTAATGGGGAGGGGTCAGAGGACCAAAAGGGGTGGGAGGGAAAGGGATTGTAATTTTGATGTGATATATATGTGCACAAAATACTCAAGCTCAATGTAAACTTTGTGTATCACGTGTGTGTGTGTGTGTGTGTGTGTGTGTGTGTGTGTGTGTGTGTGTGTGTAAATAAAATAGGAAAGAATTTAAAGGTACAAAGCTATCAACCATAAATAGTGGCTCTTCCTCCTGTCCCCAGCGGACCTCGTTTACCTTTCTGGCAGAACACTACTGTGACCAGCTTTCTTTAACAACTTTAGGGGCACGAGACATGGT